>JZKD02S0179151.1:163827-176863 GCA_000966675.3 Picea glauca
TTTATTATATCTAATTACCCATTTATTATATCTAACTACCATAGTGGGCCTTATTTAATAATATAGTGGACCTAGTCCACCTTACATTGAATGACCTCCACTATTATCACTATCAGCCCTCTTGGCCTCCCCACTACCTCTCTATCTACCTTACATTCCATCCCCCTTATGAAAGCGTTGTCCTCAACGCTTAATGTACAACCATATACCAGGGTCCCATAGATAATTGTGGACCATAATGATGAAGAAGACTGAAGAACCAAGGTCCCATGTAGAAAGGAAATCCACCATGATGAAGTAGTCCAACCACCATTGTAAGCCCGGGTTCCATGTCCAAGTGCTCATGTGAACTTCCCATGAAAGATTTTGGAACCCAATAACCAACTCCAAATGATGCTCCAAAGACTGACACCTATCATGTGAATCCAAATAAGAAAATCCATCCACATAGTGGAAAAGGGTCGTAGCAGAATCTAGAAGGAATAATACCACTGTAGAATATGCAGAATGAACGCTGGTAACTAGCTCTTGATGTGGGACATTGATGTTCTCTACAAAAGGTGGAGTAGAGTCATCAAATAAAATATGAAAGTGGTTTTCATCCCATAAATGGCAACTATCCATATACCAATCATCACAATCGGCCTCAAAATCATACCAAGCATATATTTCTTGATTATATTCATCCCTGAGGCCCCTTATAAGAAATCTCTCCTGCATGTTATTCAATGAATCTTGAATACTATGAAAACTATCATTGAGGCCGTCTGTGAGGCTGTTTGTGAAGCTGTCTATGAGGCCATGTACAAATGCATCCAATCTGTCATCCAATGTGTGAAAAAATTGGGCTTTGAATGATTCAAGAATTTCTTTTAGGTTTTGAGAAGAAATAGCCATCTGAGCATCCTATGAACTCACCCAATAAGTTACAACAGAAAATCGCGGTTTTTTCTGGAAAAACCCTAAAAAATTGTTGAAGTTAAAATGCTCATAACTTCACTTTCCGGACTCCGTTTTGGCTGATTTGTTTTTTGAAATTGGGTGAAATTGTGAGAGGAACTCAGATTTGTAATTTATTTGGGCAAATTCGGCCTCTAGATGCTACAGAAATAAAAAATTTCGGACGATTTTATTTTTCAAATTGGGTGTTTTTATGAGAGGAACTCAGATCTACAACCCTTTTCTACAAATTTTGCACAGAAATATACCAAAAACTTTGAGAATGTCGCGACCCTCTTTTTTCTGCTCCGAAAAAAAAATCTGCAAAAATAAAAAATATTTGCCCAAGGAAAGTGCTCTGATACCACTTGTTAAGAACCAAAGACCTCAATAAAAAATATCACAATAGATCCAAAGATATCTGAATACAATCACCACACAAGATATATGAAACCATATAGAAAACCACAACTTTTTTATAGAAACCCTTGAGGTAGGGCAACACCATACAATGGATCCTATTATGGAAGGGATCCTCTCCTGTTCACTTGCCTCTTCGAGGGGGCATCCTCCTATTGAGCTTCAACTCCAAATACAATACTTTTTTTCATATCTCATTACATTACTTGAACCCCTTTATATAGTGCTATCATCTCCTAAGAACATTCTAGAGGAGGAATCTTCTAGAAGTAGAACCTTCTAAGAAGCCCTCTTACTTTAATTATATCTAATTACCCATTTATTATATCTAACTACCTCAGTGGGCCTTATTTAATAATATAGTGGACCTAGTCCACCTTACATTAAATGACCTCCACTATTATCACTATGGGCCCTCTGCCCGCCCCCCACTACCTCTCTAGCTACCTTACATATTACTTGAACAAAGGGGTTGGACACGAAGAACTGGAAGAATTTGCTGCACCTTCATTCAAAGGATTGTAAGCACTTTTACTGGTTCTCATTAATATAATCAATGCTTGGCCTGTTACTTTTGAACTTATGCTTTTTCCATATGAGTTTGTCTGTAGTATATGGATCTATATTTGAGCTAATCTTAGTAGAGTAGGAAGTCCATTGTATCTTTGTTTGTCCTATAGGACCTATCAGGGAGCTAAGGATCGAAGCTTAGCTAGGAATTTGCAAGGACAAATGTCGTTAATAAGGTACATATCTTTCTCCTTCTCTTTCATTCATTAGCTTGATTAGATCTAAAAGGATGTCAGTGTCCATGTTAAGCACTTTTCTGTCTTGGCCTTAGGAGTCTAGAGACCAAGAGGGAATCCACTTGTCCGTAGGGGGATTCACCTACAACATCCTCCCAACTGAAAAATTTTCTTCACATTGGTTAAGACATGCAAAGGAGCTACTTGTTGATGATTAAAAATTACAAACATGTTAGTGAAATTACATGAAGGGCAGTTTTGAGAAAGGCAAAAATACTATAACAAATGCAAAGAAAAGGGATATAATTCTGCAATACTACATGCAAACAATTGGAAGGAAATGAGAAACAATTGCAAAGGGGACAAATTTAAAGCTATCCTATAAACTATACTACATGCATGAAAGACTTAACGATTATTGTTAAATCCTAGCTAGCAAGTAAATGGATATGCAATTTTGATTGAGTTATATGGTTAATAGACATATAGTATGAAATGTTAGTGGCACATTTGGCAAGGTAATAGTACAAATGGTTATGCAAATTGTTGAATTATATGGAACTTGGTTGAATTATGTTATGGCATAATTTAGAAAGGTGATATGGTCGCGCTATTGGATTTTAATGTGGTGATGGTATCGATACATGGGTTGATTGATGGTGTTAATGAAGAACGCATTGGCATGTACTCATGAATTAATGCATTGTGCGTGGAGGTGACGTGCATTCACTGTACGTCACCTTTACTCCTCCCATTAGCCACCACCCTAGTCGGGCTATTGTTCTATCTTACTGCTGTGGTTATGCTCTGAATTCTTAGCAGAGGGGAACCGTTCAACCAACTCACATTTTAAAGAATTCAATTACAGGTATGTTCTTTTTTTTGGCCATTCATGACTCTACTTTGGTTATGAAATGATAACTAGCTCAGGTGTATTGCTTTGTGTTTTCCTAAGTGTTGCAACTGTGTGAAATTGTGTTCTTGGAATGAAGAGTGGATGGTTCTTCTTGTAATAATTTTGAATTCGTAGAAGTTATTGGTCTTCCTGGGTAGTAGCTCTCTGTTATCCTTGCTGGTTTAGTTGGAGGGTTTTTGTTTGGTCTTGAGTGGATAGCTATATTCACACATTGCTACTAATTTCGGTCTTTGTCTTTTATGGGTTTAATGGTTGAAGGCATTTTGTGTCACTATGTTTTGTTCACTTCGACATTGGTTGATTTCACCACTAAGGGTCACAAAATGGGATTTCCTGTTCTTAATCGACCATGTCTTCACCTCTGTGATGTGGTTGTTTGATCGAGGAGCATGAGGGTTATACCCTGCGTGCGTTAAATAACACTGACATGCCTAACTAGAGCCCCACCTTTCGGTTATGACCCCCTGTCATGGATTTGTACCCGTCCAGGAATGATTTGTGGTTCTTTCTGTGTATGCACCGTGGCCTCAACGTTTTCACCATTACAAGGAGTGACTCTACTCTCCCTGTGTTGGCTACAGAACAAACCTTATTCCTCCAGTCTGAAGATTGATAGAGAATACCAGCCTGACCTGTTGGGTTTACAACTTAGTTATTGTTGGATGGTTGTATAATTGTCGATTAATTTGAGCACATGCTTGCCCAGTTGGTTGTGTGACAGTCATGTTGGTTGGTATATAGTCACTGACTTTGTTATAACAGTGGTAAACCCTACATTTCCAATTGCACTTTCAAAGTACATAGTCACTCTCCTTATATTAATAACTCATTATTTTTAAAAGAGAGGGTCACTGCCCCGATTTGAATTGATGCGTGGGTATGCGTGGTTGCCACAACTTGTTAGGTCAATTGATTTTTACGACAATGATGAATTGGTTGGTTGATACACAGTCATTGGTACTTTTGCACTAAGGATTGTTTGGATGTTTAGCTGGCATTGGTTACAAATGCTTGACATTGCTCACGCATGCCGTGTTGTGTGTATGGTGTTCTTGCACAATGAGATAATGGTCGTGGTAACTCTGGTTTTTTTTTGGGGACAAACGATTATTGAATCGAATGACTGTAGAAATTATATCCACTGTATCCTTTTGATTGATCGATTGTATAAGTCTGAGTTTGCACAACATAGTTGATCGTAGTTGGGATAAATCGAAGTAATACTGTGTTATATTGATAACTCAGCACAATGAATTGAGTTATTGCTGTGATTGTGTGTTTGGTTTTGTAAAATCGAGATGTTGCATCGTGGTCTTTTTTTGGCTGGGCACTTTGTATAGTATGGATAGCTTGGGTTTCATAGAGTTTTAAGCATGTTTATTTGTTGCAATCGATCATTTGTTAAGAAGGGAATGTTGTCGAGATCTTGTCATGTTGGATGGATGGCTCAGATTTTTAAGTCACATTGAATTGTTTTTTGTACAGTGGCACAATTTCATTGCCTGGGTGAATTACCCTGTGCATAACTTGTGTCTAAATGGTGGCTATTGGTTGTATGTTTAAATATCAATTTGGTTTTACAATTTAATCCAGATTATTTGGTTACTGCCTAAAAATGTTTAACGAATATCATTGCATTTAAATGATAGGCCCAAGTGCAGTGATAGTGACTTCATTGTTAATTTGAAAACATGACTTTTGAGTGTAGTTGTGGATTGAAGAGATACATGGATAGTGGTTGATTTTGATGGTTAACAGAGTGGAATGGTTACTGTTATAAGATGCAAAGTATATAAATGAAAGAAATAAAATCCCTTTACAGAATGCATATTGTCTTGTGATGGCACTGTATTGGATATTTAATTATGGATAGTGAACTAGTTAATTACACAATAATTATTATTTGGTCACATTGATTGTTGGTTGGTGCATCTATTTTTTGCAGAATGTTTTATGGATCACTTAATTAATTTCATGAACAATAATCGTTCTTCTTTCCTTCCATTATTTCATTTTCCACTAATTACAAACCTCGCCACCTCCCATATTCATTTTTCCACTCCCTATTTTGAGATTAATTACAGACAAGAGAATTTCAGTGTTAAAGCAGTTGAAAGTGGTAGTGTCTTGCATGGATTACAATGATTTTTTATTGGTTTTCTTTGAATTTGATTGTTGTTGTCATTGAGTAGTAACCATTTTCTTTTCCCCCTCATTGCAACATGTTTCTCTTAATACAAACCCATCGCATATCCCATAACCCTTTTCACCCCTTGCTCATTGATTGACAATAAAACAATTTGTATGGATTGGATTGCATGAGTCTGATACATTTCCAAGCCAAATCTATTTCTTATTTTTAAGAGTTGTCATGTATGGTTATTGAAGAGACTATTTTCTAATCAATCAAGCATGCAAGATCAGTTTTTTCAGTCAAGGTAGCCATGGCTGAGGAAAGAAAGGTAGAGTTAACTGGAACCGAGGCCTAAGAAGGCCCAGGTTCTCCATACATTTTGACGTTGATTCACAAGAGCTTGGACAATTGTTTCATGCCATATTTTTTAATTGGATTAGACAGGGAATAGTCCAACATAGGCCTAAAAGGACTCCTTTCCAAGCCCCGCAAGCCCCCGGTACCCTTGTACCTCCTCATGTCTCATTGCAACCCGAGGTCTCGAAAAATGATGGATGATAGGAGATTGTCCACCCGAAAGTATCCCAACATCGTGGCTAGCCCAACTTGTCCTTACCTGCTCCTCCACCTATTAACCCCATTGTCCAAGCTGCCCCTGACCACTCGCCAGTGCAACCCTCCCATGCTAGAAAGAGATTGAAAACTGAGGCCCACCATGCCCTTGATAAAGGAAAAGTCACTACTTCCCTTTCCTCACCCTCCAATGGCTCTGACAAATCTGTGTCTTCCTGGATGCATTTGAGGGATGATTGTTCCCATGTGATCAATGAGATTAGGACTAAAGGATCTCCACAACCAAAGGCAAATTTAGGAAAATCAAGAGGTGACAACAATAATCAAGGAAGGGTTGCATCACAGAATGGGAAATATGGCTTTTGAGTTTTTATTTTATCTATTGTTTTATGACACATGAATTCAGGGATCTTTGGACATCATGCCTTATTTTGAATATATGAGTATTATTTTTGAAATAATTTCAAATTTCATAAGCTAAAATTGCCAAAAGTGAATATGTTGATGGGAGACACAAGGAGGTGTGTTTTTCTTAACTAATGGTTATGTTATGATTGTTATGAACTAAAGGGAGTCACAAGGGGTCCCACCTACTAGTTATTATTTGTTTATGACCCTTATTATAATTATTACTCTTCCCCCTAACTAAATTTAGTTGGGTCTTTTAATAACTTAACTAATGAGTTGGTTCAACTACTTCAACCAATTCTAATTTGTTAAAAGAAAAAGGAAAGGGAGGAACAAGAGGAGAATAGAAGCTGAAGAATACTAAGGTTTGCTCTTTTCATTTATGTTGAGATAGTTCAGTTTTCATTCATTCATTGATTCATCACAATCCCGATTCTCTTTTATGATAGAAGGGTCTTATTGTAGACAACAATATTCAGGGTTGAATCACATCATTCCGACAATTGTTTTTAGAGGTGTTGATCTATCTTTGATAGTTTGTGTAGACTTGTCTATTTGTGAATTAGTTTTCATGTCTGACAAAGGATATTGTGCAGAGTTGAGTGGGCAGCAATCTGTGGAAAGATGATCTAGCTTTTAGAGTTCAATTTTGGTTTTCTGTCAGAGGTCCTTTGGTTTGTTCCATTGGGGATGTCTAAGTTTGACTTTGGTCCAAAATTTCTGCATGAGATTTTGTAAAGAAAATGACTCTTTGGTGAATTTGAATGAAACAAAGGATTGATTTATGTCTCATCTATCTTGATTACCATCTTGGTGACTTTTCTTCTATTTTTACATTCATTTCAGCAACTGATATGTTCATAAAATTACATAAAACGTGAATTTCCAGCGAGCTATTTTTTGATAAAAGACTAGCCTAAGCACTTGTAATTAATACTTGTGAGTTAGGATGTTATTTTTGTTGGCTATAAACATAGGGTGATATTCTCGTCTATTTTTCTCTAGCCAAGAAGAATCTGAAAATGCTTGAGTAAGATCATTTCATATCTTTTCCTCAACATTTATTTAGCAATCATATTGGGGAAGATCCTTGATATCTCTCCGGTTAATTTTTATACTCAATTCTCATCATTACATCTTCCTTTTCTGATATTGATTCTTTGACCGTTTTGATTTTAATTAATGTTCCTATTGCAAGGCAACCCAATCTTGAGCCCGGTCCCCAAGACTAGACCAGCATTGCCTTGAACTTATTTCATACTATTTTAGACACTGCCAGGACCCGTATTGAGATTAACTGTTCTTGGGCAGAAATTGAACGAGATATTAGTGTTCAAGAACAATTGGAAGCTAGACGTAGACAACCTAGAAATCAACAATAACCTTTTGTTTCTTAAGTTTTGGCCTTTCTTTCATGTCCTTAGATTCTCGTGCTTCTAGAAGAAGAAGAGGTTTGTCACCTGAAATCAATCCTATTGCTGAAATAGGAAGAAGAAACGTCATGTTAACTGTCCAACAAAGTGCTCTAAGGAGGAATTTATTTGATTCATCCAACTCGTCTTTCGTTCCCTCACCTATCAACCATAGGATGACATCTAGTGGAGGCTCTGGTGGTATTGAAAGTGCTTCATCTTCTCAATATTCATCGTCATCAGTGATTGGTAGCTTATAAAGCCACCATATCCCTGTCTAATCTACCACAAATCCCACCAAAGTCATCAAAAAGTATGGACTTTTTCAGTTCGAAGAAGACGTCACAACCACATCATGGCATGTGTCCTCTCCTCTTAACCTAGCACCTGCTACTCGTCCACTTCCAAATTTTAAAGAGCACCTGCCTAAGTTTTTGGGGAATAACACTGTCAGTACCAATGAGTACCTAGTGGCATTTTCTAATGCTTGTTATAACATAGGGGCCAACGAAAATGACACCTATATACGCTCATTCGTAAATTCCTTGGAAGGAAAGGCTGCGACTGACTTCTTTGACCTTCCTCCTATGATCCTGTCTACTTGGGAGGAGTTAATATATTAGTTCTGATCCACTTATGGGCAATCCAAAAGCCCTGTCGAGAAGTTAAGGGAATACAATAATGTCACCTATAAAGATGGTGAGACCATCAATTATTTCAACTTGCGTTTCACCAGTTGTACAACCAAATCCCTAAACTTATCCACCCTTAGAACCAAGCCGCTTTCATGCATTATTACAATGAATTGCCTTCCCCCTACCATCATAGGCTTGAGGAAAAATCCATTGATAATCTCGGTTCCGCTCTGCATACTTTCTTAGAGTATGAAGAACAACTTGAAAGAACTGGTCTTCCCTAGGGAGAATCAGTTAGACAAACATACATGTCCTCTCTCTTACAACTAGTATAAGATATGAAAAATTGTATGATAGCATTCGAGCGGAAGGGTACTGTTTCCCCTCTCATCCCTAGAGCTTCATCCTCTTCTACACCCCCTTTTAGCAATCCAGTTGAAAACAGTTTTTAGCCTAAAGCTATCCTACCTAAGAGTTGGTGTAACTTTTGCGAGGAGCACCACGAAGAAACCACATGTGAGGTAAAGAAGAGTGCCAAAGATAAGATCTTTGGTAAGAGACTAGAATTTGCAGAGCTAGAGGATGTCATGGTTATTAATACTAGGAACAAAGCCTATGCTCCCAAGGGAAACTTTTATCCTCCTCGCAGTTCTTCTAGCCTGAGCTCGTCCTCAACCACTGTTACGCCCCAGGTTCCTAAAATTCCTGAGAGTCAAAAAATTACTCCCCCTCTTCTATCTTCTAAATATAATATCTTGAATCAATTGGCCAACATCAAAGAAGATGCAACCCTCCTAGACATGGTTTCTGTCCCCGAACAACAAATTCATCTAAAACAATTCATGGAAGGAAAATCTTCCATTGTAGCCAATCTTTCCAAAGAGGTAAACAAAGAGGATTCTTCTGTAAATAAAGTATGTGTACATAAATTTAGATACCCTATAAAAAACTACACTTTTTATATTTATGTAAAGATCATGGATAATATTTCCCATTGTTGCCTCATCGATGGTGGTTTAGGCCCAAGTGTGATGTCAAAGATTATTATGGAAGAGCTAGGATTGTATTGTAAAAATGAAATTGCTAGAATCATGCTCTCCTATAATAGTCTACAACATACAACCATAGGCGATATTAAGGATGTAACCTTGGTTTTATGCGCTCATCCTGAGATAAGGACAACCCTCAACATCTAGGTGATTGATATGCCTGTAAGCAATTTCTCAATTATCTTGGGGAGATATTGGCAAGCCCTAATAGGTGGATACCTCTCACTCGACGGGACGCATTTATCCGTTCCTTAGAATGGTAAGAATATTATAGTCCTTAGAGAAGGAATAATTTCTCCCTACATAGAGAGTGTTACACAATCTAGTGTAAACTATATCGAAGAAGACCTATGAGTGTATTCCATATTTTCTGAAGAGGATAACATTCCTTTGGAAAGAATTTATTTAGATGATGATATGTGGCATATGCACTTTGATGGTTCATGCTCTAGTGAAGGTAATGTGGCTGGCGTTATCTTGGTTTCTCATGTAAGGAAAATTCATAATCTTTCATACAGGTTGGAGTTTGCTTGTACAAAAAATGTTGCTAAATTCAAAGCTTTAATATTAGGCATTGAGAACACCCTTAATCTTGGTTGTGGTCACCTTTCAATTTTCAGAAATTCTGAACTTGTTGTGAACCTGGTACGTAAGATATGCTCCCCTAGTGACAAGCTCATGGAACGATACTCCCAAACTGTTTGGGTACTTGTCTCGAACCTTCTATATTTCAACATCACTCATGTTAAGAAGGAGTTGAATTCAATGGATGATCGACTAGTTGTCTTTGCAGCCTCTCCTAATCAACAACTCTTGCCTCAGAGGCCCGATTGTTCTTTTCAATCTCTACATCGTCCATACATTCCTGAAAAGGAAGGATCTTGGAAGGCCATCCCTAACGATGAGAACATTTTTGCTATCATTCAAAATGAACCTCTTAAGCCCAAGGAGATTATATCCATAGAAAATAATGAAATTCATGAGGGCTTGAATCCTTTTGAGAGTTCGTTTTCATTGAGTGTTGTAGGTAACAAATAAAAACTGAAAGAAGAGGAGTTACAAGAGAAGGTGGTTGAAACCATCCTCCTGAATGTTAGGACACCTGAATCTTCAGCGGATGTTAAAATAATTGTCCAACGTTCTGTTGGGAAAGATATGGGGTCCACCGGGCTACTCGATGAATCTCAAAAGGTTTTTGCTTGGTCTTATGAGGATCTTCGTGGTTCTGATCCTAGTATTGTTCAACATATTATGAAACTAGCTAGAAAAAAACAAGAACTTGTTAAATCTTCACTTGAAGCACCCTCTCGAAGGGAGTTGAGAGATTTATTAAGGGATGGAACGTTTTTTTCAGTGCACCCTGAATGGGTTTCAAATTGGGAACCAACCTCGAGGATCACTAATAATATTAGAACCTGTATTAGTCTTCGGACTTTTAGGAAAGCAATTATGAGAAATCCCTTCCCTCCTCTCAATATGGAAATGTTATTGCAATAGGTTGTAGAGTCACAATTAAGGCTCTTACTTGACAGTCTGTTTGGTTAAAAGAGAATCAAAGTAAAAGGGGAAAATGTTCACAAAGCCACCTTTATTACTAATTGCGATACTATGCCTTGCAAATGCCTACCTTCTGGCTTACTTGATGCAAGTACCTCCCTTAAAAGGCCTATACACACAACTTTCAATGAATTGGTCAATCTCCATGCTTATATTGATGATTTAATCATGTGTGTCAAAGGGCTGATAATTACATTAGAATTTCAAGTGTTGGGTCCTTTCCAAATTAATTTTGTCTTGGACACTAATTCATACATTCTAGGGGAATTACAGAGCTAATTTTTCTCTTACAACACTAACAGTCCTTGCTTGAAGTATTGCGAGGGGCCAGCGTGAAAAGTTATAATGCTGATTGATTTTCTGTATACTAGTAGCCTAACTTTGCTTTCATTTTTGTGCTTCTTTTCTATGCTTACAATACTTTGATTTATGCCTTCTAATTTAAGTTTTCTTTCTTTGTTGTGTTCATTTATGTCTTCATTGTTGTTGTTTTAGTTTCTGCAAATTTAATTTCGTCATGATTTTGTTTCCTATTATCTTTGGTTAATTTGGTCAAATAGGATGTTGGATCAATTCTGCCACAGTGACACTCCTACAAAGCATTTTTAGCCAATGACAATCAAGCTTACACAGCTGTTATGATGTCTCCTCTGAAGGGCCCTTGAAATTTTTATATATTTCCACTACTGTCCTATAAAGAATTGGCTATCTCCCGCTTCTTCTTGCCATTTCTTCGTCCATTGAGATTTTAAGAGAAAGTCTAAAACTTTTCCTCCTTAAAAGTTAGAGAGCAGATTCCAGTCGGATGATTATGCATACAGTGGTAAAATCCCCTCATACTTAACACTTTACATGAATTATTCCCAAATTCCCAGTCATCTTTCCATTAAATCCGCTCACCTCCACCTGTTGCATAATCTCTCGGGTTATATTCTTGACCCGTTGTTTCAGTCTGCGAAACCATGAGTTCTGAGTTCTAAATCCGTTGAAAACAAATTTTCTTGTGGAGTTTCCAGTTTGTTGACGATTAAAAATTGTCAACGAAGTTTTTCCTACAAAGTGTTTCTAAAGCCTATTATTATAAAAGCTAAATAATACTAGTTGGTGGGACCCCCTTGAACCATTGGAGATCAGATTTGTTCATGTTTGATGTGGTGATGTGCGGCAGGGCTTACATGGTTGATGAGATATTTTGTTATTGGCTATGGTTTAAGTTTATGAAATATTGATTCCTTATGTTACTACAACCTATGCTATTCATTAATATCATTGCTATCTGTTCTTATAGCACCTGCACAACAAACATGTTAGTGAAATTACATGAAGGGTATTTTTGAGAAAGGAAAAAATACTATAACAAATGCAAATAAAAGGGATCTAATTCTGCAATACTACATGTGAACAATTGGAAGGAAATGAGAAACAATTGCAAAGGGGAAAAATTTAAAGCTATCCTATGGCTATAAACTATACTACATGCATGGAAGACTTAACGATTATTGTTAAATCCTAGCTAGCAAGTAAATGGATATGCAATTTTGATTGAGTTATATGGTTAATACGCATATCGTATGAAATTTTGGTGGCGCATTTGGAAAGGTAATAGTGCAAATGGTTATGCGAATTGTTGAATTATATGGAACTTGGTTTAATTATGCTATGGAATAAGTTAGAAAGGTGATATGGTCATGCTATTGGATTTTAATGTAGTGATGGTCTCGATACATGGGTTGATTGATGGTGTTAATGAAGAACTCATTGACATGTATTGATGAATTAATGCATTGTGGGTGGAGGCGATGTGCATTTTCTGCACGCCACCTTTACTCCTACCATTAGCCGCCAGATCTTGATGCTGTGGTTATGCTCCAAATTCTTAGCAGAGGGGAACCACTCGACCAACTCACATTTTAAGGATTTTGATTACAGGTATGTTCTTTTTTTTGGCCATTTGTGAATATTCTCTGGTTATGAAATGATTACTGGTGTTGGAAGATTGGTTGTTGTCATTGATGTCAACCGTAGTCATGGGTTTTGGACCACAAGATTGATGAAGTTATTTGGACATGAAGGAAAATGAACATGCATATACAACACCCATGGATGGATAACATACATCATGTTGTTTCCATTGTTATGTGGCACGTCACGTGGATCCTCATGGTTGAGGAGAAATGAATTTTTGAAGATGACAAAGTGAATTGTACATGTAGGCCCTGAAGATAATTAAAGAAAAGAATTACAAAA
>JZKD02S0179151.1:250200-263299 GCA_000966675.3 Picea glauca
GAGAATCTTGTTGAAGATGTATTTCATGTTAGATTTCCCTCTTAGGAGGTAATCCATTTGGTTCCTGGAAAATATCATCATACTTAGAAACAATATCAATTAGTTCTTTCTTATGGGAAGGATCACATCCTTGGAAAGCGTCAAATGTTCCGACATCTTTCTCCCTTACGACCATGGGTACATATCTCTTATTAGTGTTTATGAGTCTCTTCATTTGTCCCTCACTAACAAGTGTTGTGTTTACCCTCATGTTTTGGGATCTAACAATATATTCCACTCCCCCCTTAGTAAGGTGATATTTGTTCTCATGATGAAATAAGACTTCTTTTCTATCATAAACATAAGGAATCCCCAACACTATGCCACATATATCAAGTGATACAACATCCAAATCCACTTCATCAATCAACTTTGAAGCAATAACAAATCTGACCCTACATTGCTTGGTGACATTAAGTTTTTCTTTATCACATACCCAACCAAGAGGTTAAGGTTTTGGATGTGGTTTAGTTTCAAGACCCATATTTTTGACAAGTTCTTCAGATATCAAGTTTACTTGGGAACCCATATCAAATAATGTATCTATCTTAGTGTGTTTAGATACAACTATTATATGAAATAATTCATTCCTCTTTTGTTCATCATCATGAGATTCATTATTGGAATTTGAACTCACATGAAGGGAATATTTACCTTGTACTCCAACCGCTGTGATATTTCCTTCGTCTCCTAAATCAGAACCAATATCTTATTGCACTTTAGCAACGATCTTTGTCTTCCCCTTTCCATCGAATTTCTTCAGTCTCTTCTCTGGATGTAGTTTCCAACAATCTTCATCATCTTGACCAATTTTCTTGCAATGAATGAAAGATGGTTTTCCTTCTTCTCTCTTTACAGTGGCGGTCTTCTTGTCCTTCCTTTTAAAATTTTAAAACGATTTATGTAGGAAATTGGAAGGTTTCTTTGTGGGATCTTCTTGAACATGCTTTCCCCTGTTCTCAAGGTGAGTGGTTTTCACACAAACTTTGTCAAGACTAGCGGGGTTAAGCAATATCAAAGTATGAGGAATATAACTATGAAGTGCACCAATATACTTCATTAAAGTTTCATAAGAATCCAAAGGAATTTTTGATGCAAGATCTTTCTTCCTAAATTCTTCCGTGAAACTTTGTACAGTTTGACCCTTACTTTGTCTTAAAGTTTTCCATTCCATCATTGCTTTATGTAAATAAACCAATGGATGAAATTGCTTCCTTATCACTGCTTTAAATTCCAACCATGAGGAAAGAAGATTACCACACTTAATTCTGTCTTGAAGTTCACTCTCCCACCATACGGGAGTGGTTCCTTCCAACCGAAGAGAATTCAGTTTCACTTTAACTTCCTCTTCATCAATTTGTTGAACACGATAATATACTTCAATCTATCAGATCCAACTATCTAGCTTTTCAGGATTAACATCTCCATTAAACATAGGTAAAGACAATTTTACATCAAGCTTTAATAATGGTTTCTTAAAAGAAGATTTATGGTTAGAATGATGAGAATGATGAGAATGCTTAGAGGAAGAAGAGCTAGAACTTGATGGTGAATATGGAGGCTCAGGAGGGTCTCCTCCAACCCCTTGATTTACTGAAGCAATATCATCAACTTGTGCTTCCTTTTTATTCCCTTTCTTCTTCATCATCTTCTCGTAGTCTCCATACATCCGCTCGATCATTTCTATCATGTGATAAAACACCATATGGAAGTTTATCTCCTGTTCATCACGCTTGTCCTCTTCTGCCATTTTCTTCCTTCAGGATGCATGACCAACTTTAGGATTGGAAGTCTTAAGAGTTTCTTCACCCTTCTTATGCTTGGCCCTAGTAAGCATTCACACTCAACAATTCAAGTCAAAGATGACTGCTCTGATACGAATATGATCTGGGATATTTTCATCGAAGTGACTTATAAAGAATTGTATTAAATGAGAATAAATTAAAGTGCACCATAAAGAAGGAAAAAATTAATAATGAAGAGACATGAGCATCAAATATGAACACAAAAAATTGATAAAGGAGTTCGTCCCTAGTGTACTACGTCTCCGGGTCCTGCTCTCAAATGGGTAGGCCTTTTTATTAGCTCAACAAAAGAGTTTGGAAAAATACATAAGTATACCTCATTCTGGAATTAAGTTGCAGAAGATTTGATCAACTAAGAAAATAGACAACACCATTGAATTCATGGCATCAACTTATCCAAAAATGACTGTCTCCACGCCTCAATCTGACTCTGGCACTCCCAGGCCCTTGAGAAATCTCGTGTCGGTTTTCATGCCTACGCCCTGCATTTAATTCTCTGTATTGCATCTTGAATTCCATGCTCGATCGTATCGTCGAGTGCCCTCCCCCCGTCTGTGGGAAGACTCAACATTTAATGGAAAAATTGGGTGGACTAAACAATGTAGACCATTGGCCCAACAGTGGCAGATGCTATTGTTAAGGCATTGTATAGGGGGAGGCTCCAAGGTCGAGTTCGTGGGCCTCCTCTTTTGGGTTATAGTTATAACAATGTACATATAAATGGTTTGGACATTCACCAAGTTTGGAGCATTGTTTGGATCCATCAGAGCTTGTAGTTTGGGCCGCCAGATTTGGCAGGCCCATTTTTTTTATTTTTGAAATTAAGTTTTGGGCCCTCATTGGGAATTTTCCCACTACCACATGGCAGCTCGTGACTAGGCCATTTGGCAACCAACCACTGGCCCACGCCAACCACTTTCACAATCACTTTCCATGTCAATTCCATGTCATCCTGCCACATCACTGTATGGTCTTCCACGTGGCTATACAGACTGCCACGTGGCACTTTTTCATTGGTCCATGAATTGACCCAAAAATGCAAAAAATGAGTGACACATGGCAGCCTCTGGTGCTACCACATCACCATGATGACATCATGATGATGTCATCATGACATGTGTTAGATTCTGCGTGTGCCACATAAAATATATGGATGTTGATGTCATCCGTACCGATGTTGAATTTTTTCCCTTTCTTTATCTGCTGAGGCCATTCTGAACTTCTTGAGATGGTTCTGTGAATTCTGAGCTATCCTTAGTCTTCTCTAGATCTTTTTTGGATCATTTTCACCATTGGATAAGGTTCAATTCCAATGAGGGTCCTTAACTTAGATCCACGGGGACACCTTGAGGTTGTGGTCGAATGTGTGGTTGCCCTAACGATATTATATTAAATGATATCATGACCCATGCACAAATAAGTGGATTGAATCCCACCCCCATGTCCTTGAATTTCAAAAGCCCTTGCAAATATAAAACTCTCCATTTCCCAAGAAATCAGAAAATTCCTCTGGTCAGGAGGAAAGTATAACACCAAGCGTATGCATCTTGTGAATTGGAATGTGGTTAGGGAAACCAAAACTCATGGAGGATTGAGAATCCTAGATCCAATTATCTCTAACTTGACACTCGGGGAAAATATTATTTGGAGGTTGGTGTCAGGTACCTAGGAATGGTGGAAGAAAGTAATTACACATAAATACTTGGTTGGAGATAGATTAAGGTGCCTTGAATACCCTCCATCTTGCACTACAAGATATCCTATATGGAAAATATTAAAATAATCTCTGTCTCTTTTTTAGAGAAAAGCCACCGTGATCCCTGGGAATGGGCGCAAGATTAATAAATGGGTGGAAACCATTATGGGGAACATGCCCCTCCTGCACCAACTTTCTCTTTATCCTTTATGGAACTGTGTAAGGTACTATATCTATTATAATAGCTGAAACAAAAATATTGCAGAGAATAATAGCAGAACAACACAATAGATGAAACCACAACACCAAAATAATACCTTTATTGATAGGAAACAATGTTCACTTGCCTCTACGAAGGGGGGAAATCCAACACATAATCACTCTATTATAATAATTCTCAAGATAAAAATTCTCATGTCCTATAATCCTATTTATACTAAATCTATCTCCTAAAAGAACAATCTAGAGGAAGATCTTCTAGAAGCGAAAGATTCTATTAGGTATTCATACATTTGAATTATTCTTCCTTATTACTAGGCCTTATTAATATTGGCCTTTATTACATGGAAATATATTATTCTACATACATAAGGGGTTAAGGAGGTTAGGCCCCTAACATGCCCTCCCCCTTCAAAAACAACCTTGTCCTCAAGGCTCAAGATGAGGAAATTGCTGCAGAATGGTAGTTGGCTCCTAGGTGGCATCAACCAGAGTTGTATCTTTCCACTGTGCTAACACTTCCTTGATGGTGCATTGATGGAGATGAAACTCACATTGGTACAAGACTGTTTGTGGTTGCAACCAGATACAAACTTCTTCATCCAACTAGGGAAGACTGGTTTGAGTTTGGCGCTTAGTTCCAATCACCTTCTTTAAGAAAGATACATGAAAAACAAGATGGAGCTTAGAATGACTGGGAAAAGATAATTGATAGGATACTTGTCCCATGTGCTTGATAAATTTATAAGGACCATATAATTTGGGCACCATTTTTTGACAATGGTCATCCTTGAGTGAAGTCTTATTATAAGGTTGCAGTCGAAGAAACACCTGGTCCCCTTCAACAAATTGACATTCTAAGCAACCTT
Source organism: Picea glauca (assembly GCA_000966675.3). NCBI lineage: Eukaryota > Viridiplantae > Streptophyta > Pinopsida > Pinales > Pinaceae > Picea > Picea glauca. The sequence goes on from JZKD02S0179151.1 coordinate 254,829, forward strand.
GATCTACTTGTTGCTTCATGTGATTCTGAGCCATGACCAAATTCTCTTTGAGGGTATGGAGAATAGCCTCTCGAACTATAAGAGTTTGGTCAACTGCTTGGACCTTTGAGATTCCTGACATGTATGAGAGAATTGAAGGTGGCTTTTATCCATATACTACTTCAAAAGGAGTCATGCGAGTAGTTGTATGGTAAGAAGTGTTGTACCACTATTCAACTAGGGGTAACCATTGAACCCACCGATTTTTCTTTTCAGATGCAAAACACCTCAAATATGTTTCCAAACACTTGTTGACAACTTCAGTTTGACCATCAGTCTGGGGATGATAGGAGGTGTTGATATACAATTGGGTGCCCTGTAGCCTGAACAATTCTTGCCAAAAATTGTTAGTGAAAGTGGAATCTCTGTCAGAAATAATAGAATGAGGCATGCCATGAATCTTGAAGATATTATCCATGAAAATTTGAGCCATAGTGGAGGCGGTAAATGGGTGTTGAAGAGAATGAAAATGAGCATACTTGGAAATACGATCAACCACCACCATGATGACTGACTTATTACTCAATTTAGGTAAATCAACAATAAAATCCATAGAGATATCCCTCCAAAGAGTGGGTGGAATCAGAAGTGGTTGTAGTATCCCTAGATATTTGACATTTTCTCCCTTATTGTGATGACATACATCACATTCTTCCATAAAAGTGCGAATGTCCTATTTCATACCATCCCAGAAAAAAGAATGTTTGACCATGTCATAGGTTTTGGTAAACCCTGAGTGCCCAGCTATGGGTGTAGCATGAAGCTAAAAAGCACCATGGATTTAAGTTGTGTATGTTTACTTAAATAAAGATGGCCTTTGTAGCGAATATCATCATTGTTACAATAGTACCTTGGGAAAACTGGAGAATTGTCTTGCAATTGTTGGACCAGACATGAAATTTTGGGATTTTGCATCCATTTCTGGTGAACAACTTGGAGCCAATATGGTACAATGAAGGAGAAGGAAAAAAGGGACCCTTCATCTTCATATTTTCTTGAAAGAGCATCAACAACCACATTGTCTTTTCCTTTCTTGTAAATGATATCATAATAATATCCTAATAGCTTAGTCACCCATTTTTTTTTCTCTGAGGATAAAAGACGTTGCTACAGAAAATACTTGAGGCTTTGATGATCTATCTTAATTTGGAAGCATTTCCCCAATAAATAAGGGCACCAGATATCCATTTCATGCATAATAGCCAACATTTCCTTTTCATAGATTGATTGGCCCAAATGTCGCTCTGATAGTTGTTTATTGGTAAAGGCCAAAGGTTGACCATATTGCATAAGGACCACTCCAATTCCTTTCTTGAAAGCATCACATTCGAGGAAAAAGGTCTTTGTGAAGTCAGGAAGGGACAAGACTGGAGTGGTGCACATAGTCTCCTTCAAGGCTTGAAAGGAATGATCAAATGTTGGAGTCCAAGTGAAAGAATTATTTTTAAGGAGAGAAGTGAGAGGCATCACAATATTTCCATAATTCTTAACAAATTTGTGATAATATCCCGTTAAACCCATAAAACCACACAAGATTTTGAGATTCTTAGGGCAATGCCAATCCTGCATAGCTTCAATCTTCTTAGGGTCCACCCTGAAACCGCCTTTCCAATAATATGACCCAAGTACTCGACTTCTGAGGCTCCAAAAGAAAATTTATATTGTTTGAGGAAAAGTTGGTGCTCAAAGAGTAGATGAAGAAATCGATCCACATGAGAAAGATGGGTTGTCTAGATTTTACTATGGATGAGAATATCATCAAAGAAAACTAAGAAAACATGATGGAGAAAAGGACATAAGACATGATTCACGAGGCTTTGGAAAGTGGAGGGAGAATTACACAAGATAAAGGGAATGACCAAGAACTCATAGTGGCCCTCATGAGTTCAAAATGTAGCCTTAGGAATTTCTTCTTGTTTCATACATATATGGTGGTAGCCAGATTGAATATCAAGTTTAGTAAAGAACTGGGCACCACTTAATTCATCCAAGAGATCATCAATGATAGGAATGGGAAATTTGTCTTTTATGGTGAGTTTATTGAGGGTGTGAAAGTCAAGACACATGTGCCAAGAGCCTTGTTTCTTAAGTACCATGACCACAAGAGAAGAATATGGGATAGTACTAGGATGAATAACACCTACAACGAGCAATTCTTGAACATTTTTTTCAATTTCATTTTTCTGGGAAAAGTGATGACGATAGGGAAAAACATTGGGAGGAAGGTTTTTGAGGACGAGGGGAATGGAATGATCATGAACACCACGGGAAGGAGGAAGTCCCTAGGGAATGGGAAAAACAACTTGATGTTTGGAGAGGATGGATTGGAGGTTAGGAGGCACATAAGGTGTCTCAGTGGCTATTGTGAGTGGGAAATCCCCCTATGGACTAGAACTTAGGGTTTTAACATGCATGCAGAAAAGACCTAAAGATTCCTACTTTTTACTGTTATCCCAGACCTGATCCCCATTATTTTTAAGAAAATATGTAGTTAAGAAGATCAAGTAAACATACCTTATTTCCGACGTTTGATATCGATCCCTCTTCACACTTGGTCGCTCTTTGACTGCAACTCTCCTCCCAAGGCTGACCTGCATTCACAAAAGACAAACAAAGAACTCCACATGCATTTGATCTACAGATTAATGGGTTAGATATTTAATTAACATGTACATAATAAACAATGAAAACCTCATATGGTGGGATGGTAAACGTACTTATTTATCATTAACTTCACTAAATCAACTTACAATGATGAAGCCGACCACTGCTCCATGAACCTGGTCTTGGGATCCTCTTCAACTATCCTCCTACTTATTTGCTTTATACTTCTCTTTGCACAAGGATGGATAAAGGTTGGGACAAGGGGAATGGTCAATTGGGTATATTCTCTTTACTATGATTTTCCTCCTTTCAAATGGGACCCTTACCCCTTCTTTTATAGGCTAGAAGGAGCTAGGTATTTGGTCGAATGACTGACCATGCATGGTCGAAAGGTTTAGTTAACTTGCCCAAAGTTGTGTGTTCCGTCAGAAACTTTACTTTTTTCGTGCATTTTTAGGTACAAGCGGGCAATATTGGGGCAACTAGTGTGTACACGCGTGCAGTAATGGAGCAGGGCACGTGGGACTTTATAAAGAGCTTTTTTAAGAAGAGTTGTTCAATAGTGTTTGGGAAAAGAAGGAGTCTGAGATGGCCTGATGCTAGGTAAGTATGTTTGGTGCAATTTAGGGTTATAATAGATGCCCCCTAATGTGTGAGTTCAAAAGAGAATTTGATGGTCGAAATACATTATCACTCTTCACCAACGTTCCAAACAAGTGAGCCCAAGGACCAGAAATCGGGAGGTGCCATCTGCAAAATAATAATTGTCTCACCAAGGTGGGCATACCCATGCTTGGGGTGAAATAAAATTATGGCTATCAATCAAACACACTATAGATCCATGTCATGTAACTATATAAAGTGTATCCGTGAGAAATACACAACGAATATACATCTCAAAATAAAAAAAGATATACATGTATAGTATCCATATTCTAGAAGCTGAGAAGGCTTGACGGCTGGAGATGAGGTCTTTAGAGCTCGAGCAACAACTTCAAAATCTTCAAAACTCGGGTAGGAGTGAAATATGAGTGTACGACTCTTCAAAATATTCAAAACTCGGGTAGGAGTGCAATATGAATGTACGACTTCATTACTCGGAGGTCTGTGATGGCTCGTCGGTCATGGACTAGAGAATCTTGATGATCCGACTGAAAGCTTCATTGATTTCAAACAAAGACTTGATTGGACTTTCGGGATGGCCGAGCATGAGGGAAAGAGACAAACTATAGAGGGGCTAACTCAGGCTTGAAAAAACTTCCCTTGGATAATAGCACGACAAATGATGAGACTCAGGAAGCATGGCATTAACATAAGTTCATGAGGCAGGAGGCAACACAAACTCTCCATATGTTTGGAAGAATAACCAAATAGAGGAGGACATATATCAATGTAGCGGGAACAACTTCCTAAGGTCATATTAAATCCTAGGGCTTGACGAACAAAAAAAAGGATGTGCTTTATCCAAGGGCGACTCATTGTGCTGCCAATATAAAGAAAATACTTTTCCCTTCCGCTTTTTGGGGTATATTTGATTTTTTTTTGTCTTTTTCAATATTTTTAGAAAAAGAATAAAAGAATGTTACGTTACAAAGGAGGAATGAGTGTCGCAAACATACGAGTTCGAGGTGCAAGGACAAGACTGATGTTCTAAGCGAGGACACTTAGAAAAAATACCTCTTGGGGCCAAAGGTGTCAAGACGCAGAGGCAAAGTGCTACAAGGCTTGCGTATAAGGCATGCATCAGATGGTTCAGTTGAGAGCAACATGGAACCGGTATTATACCAAAGATGCAGGTATGCAAACGCGTTTAACAAAACACACAATGGTAACGTCCTTCGATGTAATTTTAACGAGCCCAGAGAAGGTAAGCTTGGTGGTTTTTCATATTTAGAGAGTCTGAAAAACATAAAAGGAGACTCCAATGGGATACCTTTTTCGAAGGTAGTCTAGTTGGTTCGAAAAAGGGGTAAACTAGCACCGACAAGACATCTATTCAAAACCATTTTAATGAGTGTGATAAAGACAAGATCACTTGGCCATTTTTTCATTTTTAAGGAGTTTGAAAAAAGATTAACTATGGACTTTGTCAGGAATGTTCTTCTGGACCATTTTAACGAGTGTGAAAGAATAAGGTCACTCGACAATCTTTTCAATTTTAGGGAGTCTAAAAAGAGCTTAACTATGGACTCCGTGGGGGTTCCTTTTTCGTAAATTTAGTCCCTCAGGCCCGAAAAAGGGTTAAAATTATACCAGAGAATACTCTTCTAGAGATCTGAGGCCTCTGGAGTATACATTTGTTTGTACAGTTGAATGTCCAGACCGAAAAAGGGGTAAACTACTACCGGACAGACGTGACTTCAAATTCTAGTTTAGTGAGCGTGAAAGGCCACAAGATCGCTCGACAATATTTTCATGTTTAGAGGGTCTGAAAAGGGATTAAAAGAAGACTCGTGGGGGATATGACTCGTGTGTGAAACTAGTTTAGGTAGAGCCCGTTGCTAGGCTCATACCAAGAGTCTCTTTGATAGTCAACTTGGAAAGTCTCCCAAAAGGGAAGAAAAAACAAACTACGATGTAAGTCCTCCCGTGGTATAGAAACTGTAGTCATGGCTTCAAGGATAGCCTCATCTGAAGGTAATTCAAAATATGAGAAATCACACAAATGAGGGTCGACAGTCCCAAAGGGTGAAGTAAACTGACCATACTCCATATGACGATGGAGGTTCTGGCGAGGACTCGCAGAGTCTATCAACGAAGAATCATGAGCACAAGGGCTTGAGGATCTACAAACAACGAGATCAAACTCAGAAGGATACTCAAGATCACTTGGACCAAGAGGGGAAAACAAGGGCTCCCAAGCCCCCATTGGATAAACCAATGGATCAATTTTTGAGACCAAGTCTCGAGAGGGAAAACATGACTTCATAGGTTCCTACTCAGAAGAAATTGAACATCGAGGATAAGACGCCACATAATTAACCTGTGGCAGGGTAGAGTCTACACGAATGCTAGGAACATATAAAGGGGTAGTTTGAAATGATGCCGAATTAGGATGGTGATTATCATATGCCAGCTGGTCAATAGTGACAATGATTCCATTGTGAGGGAAATGCATCACCCGAAAGAGCATAGACACCACAACATTCATAGCATATACATAATCACGCCCGAGAAGCATATTGAAATCTAACGGGCCTTGCACCACTATAACATCAACAAGGGAAATCTTCCCACCTAAAGATATAGGTAGCTGAGGAAGAACCCCCAAATATTCACTAGGATGTCTGTCAAAATCCAACAACTCATGTGAAGAAGACACAAGCTCAGGAGATCCCAAGACTTTCCAAACCGAGGAGGATAAAATACTTGCGGAAGCTCCTTCATCCACAATACATCGATAAATGTTTGTTGAATTAACTTCAAACCTTATTTGAAAAGGTGCATACGAAGGAATATGAGGCTCAAAAAGATCATTCCAATCAAAGGAAACCATCCTAGGGCTTGGAGGGGGTGTACTCAGAATGAGTGGAATGCCCCCTTGTTTTGAAAGTACCGAACTGAAAACGCTAAAAACATAGTCGGTAGACACTTCACTCCCCAAGAGAGAAGTGGGATTATTCAAATACTACGTTGGCATGACCACTTTCTCAACCAATGGATGCATTGGCTGAGATACTACATGGTCTAAAGGAACCTCACTCCTTAAAAGAGGAGTGGGATCAGTCGATGACTGCATTGACATGATCACTTTCTCAATCAAAGGTTGAATAGGCTGAGAGACTACAAGGTCTAAGGGCACCTCAACCCCCAAAATAGGAGTGGGATCAACCGATGACTGCATCAACATGACCAATTTCACAACCCATGGCTGAATAGGCTGTGAGACTACATGGTCTAAAGGCACCTCACCCCCCAAAAGAGGAGTGGGATTAGCCAATGACTGCATTGACATGACCACTTTCTCAACCAATGGCTGAATAGGCTATGAGACTACATGGTCTAAAGGCACCTCACCCCCCAAAAGAGGAGTGGCATCAACCGGTGACCACATTGGCATGACCACTTTCTCAACCAATGACTGAATAGGCTGAGAGACTACAAGGTCTAAAGGCACCTCACCCCCCAAATGAGGAGTGGGATCAACCGATGACTGCATCGACATGACCACTTTCTCAACCAATGTTTGAATAGACTATGAGGAAACCTCAAAATACTCATAATTAGAAGAGCTTGCAGATATGGACCACAATGATTGTACCTCTCGAATGCTAGGGCACAAATGAGTAAGGTGATCTCCCTTGCAAAGCTTACAAGGGAACTTAGGCTTAAGTCCTATCCATCTAGGTTTCTCAACAGAATTAATTCCCCCAGCATGACTAGCAATGGTTGGTTGCACATCTCCAACATGACTTGCAGAGGTTAGTGATGGGTCGATAACATGACTTACAGAGGCTACATACCTATTACTAGTATGACTGGCAGTGATTGGACTTTCCCCCCCAACATGAATTGCATGCCCCCAACATAACTTGTAGAGGCTGGGTGTTGCTCTTCAATGTGACTTGTAGAGTTTTTCGACCTATTTCCAACATGACTCGTAGAGGTTGGTGATTTATTCTTCCTATTCTTCCTCTTTCTATTTCATTTAAACTTTTGGTTACTAGTAACTGTACTTTCACCAGAGGCGGGAGAAGGAGGAGGAGAAGACTTTGCTGATGAAGAAACATCAATAGGGTGCCTATTACATAAAGTTCTTAACTGAGAAGCATCAAGAGAATTTGGGACATTTGGAATGGTACCCAACCAAACTGGTAATCCCACATTCAACCCAGGAATGTACAAAGTGGCCATCAAAGGGACACCAACGTTTCCGAAGAAAGGAAAAGCACAAGAATCCCCTTGTGAAGGGGTTCCTTGGTTGGTATCATCAAGAAATTTAGCCATGAATATCTTATGCATAGGTTCTCCCTTTGAGGGATCGTTCAAGTCTGTAAAAGTCTCACACACTGACTCTGAAGAACTAGTGTTATCAAAACAACGCCTATAAAGAGGTGACTCCATGTTTCTAAGTGGAAGACTAAAAAGTCCTCTCAACTGGTGGAGTGAGCGGTCTACCACCCTAGGTCAGAGACCCAAAGCCACTGAATGACTGACTCACTATGGAAAACTAAGGAGCATATAGCACACACTAAAAGTTCCTAAAGGAAAATTAAGCAAACGACTAACTAGTTGGAAGAACAGTTATGCCAGCCAACACTAGAGAAACTTACCGGTGCAAGTGCAACTTGAAAACGGAAGAACCCTCTGGGTATACTCTACAAAGAGTGGCCCAAAATCTTCCCTAGGTACCATGGTATACCCCCACAGTCACTTGTGTAAGTCCCTAGAAAGATAGGCAACTAGGTTGCCAGCGCGTGAACAATCACCAGGTGGGTATAGTCGACAGTCGGGTAGACCACAATGAGCAGCGTATCAAGACCGAAACCTGTCAAGGGTATCGAAATCAAGTGGTATGGAAGACAACTGAGGACCTCAAATGGATTCGAGACCCACGAAGCTCCGTGGAAAATGCAATTGACGGAATCCCAAGACAATCCCTCTATATGTGTTCTCCACTATGATTGACCCGACTTTAGAGGGGTTATCTCCACTACCTTTCCGCATGCGACCTCGTGTTTAGCCCCTGTGTTAGAGGGGGTTCTCAGATAAGTTTCACGATACTGGACTTTAACACTCCCTAACTCAGACTCCAATGTTTGATTCAATGGCCTTGAAGAGTTTCCTCTCCAACCTAATTCAAGGCCCTAACCCTAAACTAGTTGGTT
>JZKD02S0179151.1:293826-305497 GCA_000966675.3 Picea glauca
CCCCCCCCACCCACATCTCTAGGGCATATTTCTCGAACTCTATCAAGGACTCATGGTTTGTTCCCCAATCCATGTGGTGTCTCGAGATTCATGCAGTTGAGGTGAAGGAAAATATTGATTCAAAGTTGGATATGCTACCATCTTGGCTTAGGGGAGTTTCCCTCTAGATCATATACGTGGAGTAATATTTGGAATATTGATGGCCTTCCAAAAATCAACATATTTTGTTGGTTGTTGGTACATAGAAAGGTCTTAATGGGCGAAAATGTGTAGAAAAGAGGATTTGATGTCCCATTTACGTGTTCTCTCTATCATATCTCAGAGGAAACCAGTAAACAATTATTTCTAGAGTGTCCATACTCCACAGAGGTGTGGTATTTAGCACTACAATATCTCTCTCCTTGCATCCAATGGCTTGAGAAACTCAATAATATTTTTAGTAAATGGCAGACCACCTATAGGGGATCTATGAAGAATAAACAAGCCTTTAACACATCCTTTTTAGCATTGCCTAAATTTTTTGTACGAAAAATACGGTTAGCATGAAATCATGCAATCTTTGTGGAGGAATATGACCCCTGAATGTGGTGGATTCAAAGAGCCTAGGATTGATCAATATTTCAACGAATAGATACGGAGGCAGAATAATTCCTCTCCTACCCTCTTCGCCACATTATCCACCACAATAAATCCATTGTAGATACACAAGAAAACTTAGCTTAGAATCTTTAAGGGTAAATGGGCACACTTCAACCATACCAATTCCATGATTTATCACAAGGTTTGGTGCATACAGGGAAAAGGTGGCATCAAAGATATTGCTATGGAGAGAGATCATCAAAGCGATGGGATGAGTACACATACCACTTCAGATTATCCAAATTAAGTCATAACATGACAAGGAAAATAATTCACATGCAATAAATTATTTTCCTCCCACGTGAGAGGACTACATGGTACTTTCTCCCCTAGCCTTGCATAACAAAAGGATATAGAGCCCCTAAGACAAAAGAGCATGTGAAAAAAAAAATCAAGGATGATTATGTCCTTTCTCTTGGTTTTATTTGTCCTTGGCTTCATGGCTTCTGTACTGCATCGATGGGAGATTGTGTCACCTTGGATCGATCAATGAATACCAAATCATGATGATGTGAGCATTTCCCCTCCTTGTCACCTTCTTAGTTCGTGGGACATCACTTCAGGAGCTCTGGATTTGATGGAGGTAAATCATTCTATGATGTGGATGTTGCCAGCAAAGCACATCACGCACTGACTTCTGCAACTATGCCAACAGAGATTCTTTGGCATCAAAGGTATGGCCACATGAATCATCCTGATTTATTGTTATTACAAAAAAATAATATGGTTGAAGGACTTCCCATATTAAAGAATGATAATGTTGCGTGTGATGGATGTGCATTAGGAAAGATGCACATAGATGAATTCCCCTCTAATCCTGATAAGAAAAAGAGAGATGTGTTAGATCTAGTGCATATTGATGTTTGTGGGCCTATGTAGACTAAGTATTTAGGAGGTGCATTTTACTTTCTGTTATTTATTGATTATTGCATGAGATACACATGGGTTTACTTCCTTAGACGAAAAAGTGATGCTTTCGAGTACTTTAAGGAATTCATAACCATGGTAGAAAAGAAGACAGGAAAATCCATCAAAATCCTCCATTCAGATCAAGGGGGAGACTATAAATCAAGGGACTTCAAAAAATATTGCAAAGATAATGGAATAGTACAACAGTTTACAGTGCCTCACACTCCACAACAAAACATAGTTGCTGAAAGGAAAAACAGAACTCTGGTAGAGTGTGCACATAGTATGATGAAAGGTAAGAATCTCTCGAATGTTTTTTGGGCTGAATCCATCAATACTGTGTTTTATTTAAAGAATATAAGTCCAACAAGGTGTCTTGATAATGTTACTCCTTTCAATGCCTTGTATGGTTCCAAACTTGCAGTTCATAATATGAAAGTATTTGGGTGTAAGGATTTTTCTCATATTCCAAAGGAGAATAGGAGGAAATTGGATGCTAAAGCCATTAAATGTATTTTCATTGGGTACTGTTCTGAATTCAAAGCATAAAAATTGTTTGATCCTGCTACTCACAAAGTATTTGCAAGTAGATATGTACTTTTCCATGAGAAAGAAGCAGGAAACCATGGCGACAACAGTCATGAGGAATGGCATAGAATTCTTGATGAAGGAGTTAAATAAGAGCAGCAGTAGCTACCACAACAAAATCCATCACCACAGCGACAACAACAACAACAACAAGAAGGACTCAGTGACATGGAAAATTCAAGCAGTCACAGTTCAACTAGAGGTGAAGTCAGATCTTCACAAAGTGGGGAGGAAGATAATCAATTGAGAAGATCTTCACGATAGGTTCGACTCCCTGAGAGGTATAAAGAATATGCCCTAATGAGTAGCATTTCAAATGTCATAGAACCCATGAATTTTGATGAAGCTAATGAACATAATGAATGGTGAAATGCAATAGAAGAAGAATATGAATCTATAATGAAAAGAAATAATTGGGAATTGACTGAATTTCCTAAACATAAGAAGCCCATTGGATGCAAATGGATATACAAACCAAAGTTTAAATCAGATGGTACTATAGATAAATATAAGGCTAGAATGGTGGCAAAGGGTTATTCACAAATAGAAGGTATTGATTATGCTGAAACATTTGCACTAGTAACCAAATTGAAAACTATCAGAATGTTAATTACTTTATGGTGCAGTTCGTGACCCTCACAGTCCAACCACTTCCACCAGGACCTCCTTCACACAGGCCCGAAGAGTCAAACACTCTTCTAACTCCTTACGGGAGTTCTCACTACCCACATAAATCTTCTTCCGCGATCTCCCCTTGCCTTTGTCAGGAAATCAGGTTTCGCATTATCGCGAAACTGGTGTGCGAGGTTCGTGTGCTATGCAAAACCCCGAAACCCGATGGTCAAAGGGTCAAATCTTCCGTTCTTGTCGGAGATTTCCCTATCGAGAAATCGGTGCATGCAATGTCGTGGTTCACTTACACCACGAATCCCCGAACTCCGAACTCTGATATGCACGTGCGCTAATTCCTTGCCACGTCACCTCCTTTATCCACTCTATTGGGAATCGTGGGATCATGATTTCACCGGTTGTAACTCCTTTGCACTGTGAAACCCCGAATGCCGAATCCCGACTTCCCGGGATCTCATGCCACCTATCCCCTTGTGATCGATGGCTCCGACTAAATCGGGAAATCTCCAATCGCGATTTCGACCAGTATGAAACTCTCGTCTCCGGGAATCCCGATATACCAAATCTCGATGGGTCTTGGTTCTTCCTGTGCCTAAGGGTTAAATCCCTTGCCACTTCTCCCAGATCTGACTGTCAGTGGGATTTCGCGAATCTATCCTGCGAACCCTGGCCGTTGATTCTCCTCCTTGAGGTTTTCTTCCACTTCAAAACTTCTTCTGGCTCGAACCTTCTCCTGGGTCCTTCTCCCAGGAATCACGAGGAACTATCCTTCCTGAGCTTGTCCTCACTTCACGAGTCCTTCCAGAGACTTAGTGCACGCACACCTTGCGGAAAAGCTCTGAATACAACCAAGTATTGGGACTCTTCGATTCTGTGCACTCCTGCAGCAGAAACCTTCCACTCCCTTAGCTCATAATCGCAACTCTGATTCTTCTTCCAGCCTTCACACGCCTTGCATGGATTTTGTGCCAAATCTTTACTTCTGAGATGAGAACAAAAACTGTCTCTAAGTAAACCCTGCAATCACGCACACCTTGCGGACAAATTCAACTGCATTCCTAGTAGTAATTCTCTGGTTTACTTGGAGAAACAATTGAAACTTATTCCCTCATCCCCTCAGGTCTCAAATCAACCATGAAATCACATACACAGCATATAAAAGAAAGTGTGTAACAAGAAGCAAATAATCATGAGCATAACAACAACAATACACAGAGAATAACACAACCATGGAATTGAATCAAAGCTTTCTCTTCTATTCATTCAATCTGTACATGGGTGTTCTTCACAAGTTCTCTACTCTGCTCTCTTCTTGCTCCTGTTTCTCAATATGTTACAATGTACAAAGGAGGGTGTCTATATCCGTTTTCCCTCTCGAAAACTGAAACTATCAAATCTACAATTAAATTCTTATATAACAACATTAAATCTATTAAATTCCTTCCTATCTACTAAGGATGAGAGCTTAAAGACTCAAGGTCCCCTTTACAATACAAGTGTGCTTCTTTATGAATGACTTCATTAAAGAGCAGCGCAAAAACTTCCAAAGAATTTCAAAATTTGTAGGCGTTGTCCAGCTGTCTTTTCCGGCTTGATGTGCTGGCTCGCTTGATACGCTGGTGATGCTCCTGCATCATACTCCTTGGCTCAAAAAATTTCATGGGCTCCTATCCATGAGCTCCTGCACAGTCTGTCCATGCTTTTGGATAACTGCTTTAGTCTCCCAGCTATCATCCTCCACTGGGTGATTCTTCCATTTCACTAGGTACTCGAAGTACTGCTTTCGCTTGGTCTTCTTTCCCATTCGCTTGTCCAGTATGTACTCCATCTGAGGCTTCTATGCAACTAGTAATTGCTTCAGCCATTGGATCACTGGTTTCTCAGTTCCAGTCTCTACTTCTCCGGCCTTATATGGGTATAAATCCGAAACATTAAATATCAGAGATATCCTGATGCCATCCGACAATTCAATCTCATAAGCGTTCTCTCCAAATTTCTTCAGGACTCTGCATGGTCCGATTTTTTTTCATTTTGAGCTTGCTATACGTTCCTCTTGGGAACCTTTCCTTCCTTAAGTGGGCTAGAACCGAATCACCAAATTCGAACTGAAGCTATCTCTTCCGTTGATTGGCTCTGTGCTTATATTCCTGATTTGATTTCTGTAGCCGCTGCTTCACCTGACTGTGAAGTTCCCGCATCGCTTCAGCGAATTCTTCAGCGCTAGCACTGATAGTTGCAGCCTGTTCTGACTCCCTGAGCTTAGAAACTCCCATTGGCTATGTCCCATACACAATCTGAAATGGACTTTTTCCTGTACTCCGATTCACCGAATCGTTGTACGCGAACTCTGCTTGCGGCAATACGTTGTCCCAGCTACCTTGGTGCTCTGTCACCATGCTTCTCAACAAATCCCCCAGACTTCTGTTCACAACCTCGATTTGTCTGTCTGTCTGTGGATGATAAGCAGAACTAAATGCCAAGTCAGTTCCTAGATTTTTCCATAGCATCCTCCAAAAATGACCTATGAATTTGGTATCCTGTCCGAGACTATGCTTCTCGGAAATCCATGAAGTCTAACAATCTCTTTGAAAAACAAGTTTGCGATGTGGGTCGCATCGCTGGTCTTTTGACACGGAATAAAATGTGCCATCTTCGAAAACCTGTCTACCACCACAAAGATGGAATCAACCCCTCTCTACGTTCTTGGCAATCCTAGAACAAAATCCATGCTAACTGCCTCCCATGGCCTCTCAGGTATGGGCAACGGATGATAAAAACCGACGTTTTTCTTTCGGCCCTTCGAATGTTGACATATTCGACACCTGTCAACAAACCTTTTTACATCTGCTCGCATGCCCGGCTAATAATATGATTCACTCAGCTTTGCGAATGTTTTGTCATGACCAAAGTGTCCTGCCAAGCCACCACTGTGCTTCTCTTTCAACAGGTTCTCCCTCATGGAGCAAATAGGAATACATAGTTGATTGCCTCTGAACAACAATCCTTCTTGGATCATGAAATCTATCCATGGGCTCCGATCTCTGAGAACCGGATTCTCAGCTGCTTCATATTCTTCTCCAAAATCTACATCTCCAGCATACATGTCCCTCAGGTTTTCAAAACCCAATGTCTTGACTCAGAACTCCTGCAGCAATAAGCATTTCCTGCTCAAAGCATCAACCACTTTGTTAGCAGTCCCTGAAATGTGTTTAATTACAAATGCAAAATTCTGCATATACTCTACCCATTTTGCATGTTTCTAATTCAGCTTCTCTTGTTGACTCACAAACTGCAATGCATGATTATCGCTATACAATACAAATTTTTTGGGTATCAAGTAATGCCTCCACTTCTTCAATGCCTGTTTGATGGCATAAAATTCTTTATCATACGTGGAGTATTTTAGCTTTGCCTCATCCAGCTTCTCACTGTAATATGCAACAGGCCTATCATCTTGACTCAAGACCCCTCCTATGGCATATCCGCTTGCATCACATTTTACCTGAAATGTCTTCTTGAAGTCTGGCAACACCAACACTGGTCGTTCCGTTATCTTTTGCTTCAACAAATTGAAGCTCTTCTCAACCTCTGTTGTCCAGTGAAAAGTCTTGTGCTACTTCTTCACTGTGTCCATCATCGCGGTGCTAATCCCACTAAAATTCCTAATGAATTTTATGTAGAAACTAGCCAAACCATGGAAACTCCTCACCTCGAAAACATTTATGGGTGATGGCCAATTCTTTATTACGTCCACTTTCTCAGGATCCATCTTCAACTCATTCACTGAAATTACAAAGCCCAAATAAATGAGCTCTGTCTTCATGAAGGAACACTTCTTCATGTTGACCAACAACTTCTCCTGCTGTAGTCTTCTCATCACCATGGCCAAATGCTTCAAATGTTTAGCCTTCGTCTTACTGAAAATCAGTATGTCGTCCAGATATACGACAACAAATTTCTCGATGAATTCCCTCAGGACTTCATTCATCAGTCTCATGAATGCGCTCGGTGCATTTGTCAAGCCAAACGGCATGACCAACCATTCGTACAAACCTTCGTTCATTTTGAATGCTCTTTTCCATTCATCACCCTCTCTCATGC
This sequence comes from Picea glauca, assembly GCA_000966675.3. NCBI lineage: Eukaryota > Viridiplantae > Streptophyta > Pinopsida > Pinales > Pinaceae > Picea > Picea glauca. The sequence continues at coordinate 300,694 of JZKD02S0179151.1, forward strand.
GAATCTGATGATATCTGCTCTTCAAATCTATCTTTGAAAAATAATTTTCCCCACTCAGGCAATTCATCAGATCGTCCATCCTCGGCAGTGGAAATATGTACCTGATGGTGATCTTATTAATCACTCTGGAGTCTGTACACATTCTCCATCCTCCATCCTTCTTCGGACTAAGAACTGTCGGAACAACACATGGACTCAAGCTCTCTCTGACCAAACCTTTGTCCAACAGATCTTGTTCCTGCCTCTTGACTTCTTCGTTCTCTTGTGGCATCAACCTGTACGCAGCCTTATTTGGCAACCTGGCTCCGGGTATGAGATCGATGTGATGACTCACACTCGTCATCGGTGGCAACGAACGAGGTAGTTTGTCCACGATGATATCAACGAACTCTCCCAACAGTTCCTGAATCTCATCTGGCAAGTCGTCCACTCTCGTGCTAGTCAGGACAATTCTTGGTTTCCTGACCACAAAGAATTGTGGATCCTCTTTCTTCTCCATCTCATTGAGAAGTTCCTTCCCACTCATGAGAAGTATGGTGTTACTTAATTCTGACTTCACTTCCTTATCTTTTATCGGAAGCAATCTGTGTGTTTTCCCATCCTTCTCCAAGGTGTATGTGTTCATCCTCCCATCATGAACCACATTTCGGTCATACTGCCATGGTCTACCCAACAATACATGACAGACATCCATGGGAATGACATCACATAGGATCTTATCCTTATATTCACCCATTTTGAAATCGACTAAACATTGTTTAGTGACACTCACCTGATGTCCCTTCTGCAGCCATGATACTTTGTATGGACTCAGGTGATCTGTTGTCTCCAGCTCTAGTTTCTCCACCATCTCAGTGGAAATGAGATTGTCGGTGCTCCCGCTGTCCACAATGACCTTGCATTTCCAGCCCTTGGTCTTGCACGTGGTCCTGAACAGTCTGGTCCTCTGAGCTGTGTCCTCCACCTCCTTCTCGGGTGTTAAGAGAACTTTGTGTACCGTTAGTGACTTCCCACTTCCATTGTCTTCATCCTCAACATTACGCCTCTGCGCCTCAGCGATGTGAGCTTATCCTCTGTCTGTTTTCCTGTCTAGACAATCAACAGCTTTGTGTCCATCCTTTCCACATGTGAAACATGTGATGACTCCTCCTCTGCCTCTTCCCCTACCTATGGCACGAGGAAAAGTGTTTGCATCAGCATAACCACCTTCCTTCTCTGTATGCTACCTCCTTGGCTCAACATATGGCTGCTTCTGCTGTGAGGTTTCGCCTCTTTCAACTTTACCATGAGGCTTCCTCCATTCCTCTTTGGGATTTTGTGTTTTTTCTTGGGAAACTGCCTTTCCTCTGGGCTGACTTCTGCCTCACCCTCGCTGACCTTGCTTGCGGATCAGCTTCTCCTCGGCCTTCAGAGCCATTTGGTAGGCATCTTTGACTGTCCTAATAGTTTCCATACTTAATTCATCCTGAATGAAATATCTCAGACCATTCAGGTATCTCGCCACCTTCTCATCATCGTTCTCCCGATGACCTTCTCTGATGTTGAGTCTGTAAAAATCCTCGGTGTACTCCTTCACCGTCATCATCTTCTGTCTTAGGTTCTTCTTTCGCCTGAACAGAGTGATCTGATAATCTCTTGGGAGGAATTTTTCTTTTATCTTCGTGATCATCCTGTCCCAGCTCTTGATCTTCTGTTTTCCTTTGGAACGTCTATCTGCCTGTAGCTCGTCCCACCATAATGATGCATGTCCCTTCAATCGGGTGATAGCATGTCTAACTTTCTTGTCCTATTCGATCTCCTCATAATCGAAGTAGGTGTCAAGAGCTCGGATCTAGTCCAACAACTCTTCTGCATCCAGGTTTCCTTCATACGCTGGAATGCCCATCTTCACCTTCGCACTCATCCTGGCGATAGCTTTAATTAATCGGTCATTGGCTGCATCTTCTGCTGCAACCCCACCTTGTGGTACAGCTTATGCTTCACCTTCAGAGTCACTCAGATCTTCTGTATTGGCTATGCATCTCTGCGTTGCTTCCATATCTTCCATTCTAGCACGGAGATTTCGTATTTCCCTCTCTATTTCTACCTTCTATCCATGACTACTTCTTTCTCTGGACATTTCTCTTTCCCCGGACAATTCCCTTTCCCTCTCTGGGTTGGGTGATTGTCTACATCTTCTCGGTGGCATGATGATTTCTCCTCTCTGCTACTGAAAGTAAAGAATTCCCACTCTGATACCACTCTGACGCAGCCCTTGTCGCTCTCGCTGACAAGCCGCTTCCACCAGGACCTCCTTCACATAGGCCCAAAGATTCAAACACTCTTCTAACTCCTTATGAGAGTTCTCACTACCCACATAAATCTTCTTCTGCGATCTCCCCTTGCCTTTGTCGGGAAATCGGGTTTCGCGTTATCGCGAAACTGGTGTGCAAGGTTCTTGTGCTACCCAAAACCCTGAAACCCGATGGTCAAAGGGTCAACACTTCCATTCTTGTCGGGGATTTCCCTATCACTAAATCGGCACATGCAATGTCGTGGTTCGCTTACACCACGAATCCCCGAACCCCAAACTCTGATATGCACATGCACTAATTCCTTGCCACGTCACCTCCTTTCTCCACTCTATCGGGAATTGCGGGATCGTGATTTCACCAGTTGTAACTCCTTTGCACTGTCAAACCATGAATGTCGAATCCCGACTTCCCGGGATCTCATGCCACCTGTCCCCTTGTGATCGACGGCTCCGACTAAATCGGGAAATTGCCAATCACGATTTCGACCAGTATGAAACTCTTGTCTCTGGGAATCCCAATATACCAAATCTTGATGGCTCTTGGTTCTTCCTGCGCCTAAGGGTTAAATCCCTCGCCACTTCTCCCAGATCTGACGGTCAGCGGGATTTCGCGAATCTATCCTGCGAACCCTGGCCATTGATTCTCCTCCTTGAGGTTTTCTTCCACTTCAAAACTTCTTCTGGATCGAACCTTCTCCTAGGTCCTTCTCCCAGGAATCACGAGGAACTATCCTTCCTGAGATTGTCCTCGGTTCACGAGTCCTTCTGGAGACTTAGTGCACACACACCTTGCGGCAAAGCTCCGAATACAACCGAGTATTGGGACTCTTCGATTCCGCGCACTTTTGCAGCATAAACCTTCCACTCCCTTAGCTCAGAATCACAACTTTGAGTCTTCTTCCAGCCTGCGCATGCCTTGCATGGCTTCTGTTCCAAATCTGCACTTCTGAGATGAGAACAAAAACTATCTCTAAGTAAACCCTGCAGTCACGCACACCTTGCGGACAAATTCAACTGCACTCCTGGAAGGAATTCTCTGGTTTACTTGGAGTAACAATTGAAACTTATTCCCTCATCCCCTCAGGTCTCAAATCAACCATGAAATCACATACACAACATATAAAAGCAAGTGTGTAACAATAAGAAAATAATCATGAGCACAACAACAACAATACACAGATAATAACACAACCATGGAATTGAATCAAAGCTTTCTCTTCTATTCATTCAATCTATACATGGGTGTTCTCTACAAGTTCTCTACTCTGCTCTCTTCTTGCTCCTGTTTCTCAATATGTTAAAATGTACAAAGGAGGGTGTCTATATCCATTTTCCCTCTCGAAAACTAAAACGATCAAATATACAATTAAATTCTTATCTAACAACATTAAATCTATTAAATGCCTTCCTATCTACTAAGGATGAGAGCTTAAAGGTTCAAGGTCCCCTTTACAATACAAGTGTGCTTCTTTATGAATGACTTCATTAAAGAGTGGCGCAACAACTTCCAAAGCATTTCAAAATTTGTAGGCACTATCCAGCTGTCTTTTCCGGCTTGATGTGCTGGCTCGCTTGATACGCTGGTGATGCTCCTGCATCACTTTAGCTACAAAGTACCATTGAAAGCTACACCAATTAGATGTTAAATCGTCATTTTTGAATGGTGAGTTAAAGGAAGAGGTTTAACTTACTCAACCTGAAGGGTTTGTGACAAAGGGGCAAGAACACTTAGTATGTAAGTTAAAGAAAGCATTGTATGGACTAAAACATGCACCTAGGTCATGGTATGAGAAGATAGAATCCTTCTTTCTTCAACAAGGTTTTATGAGGAGAAAAAGTGATCCAAATCTGTATACCAAATTTGATGAGTAGGGGTATATAATATTGATTTCCTTATATGTTGATGATTTGATAATTACAGGAAATGCAGAGAAATTAATTGATGAAATCAAGGTGCGATTGTCAAAAGTTTTTGAAATGAAAGATCTTGGTGAGTTACATTACTGCCTAGGTCTTGAAGTTTGGAGAAATGCAGGCCAAACTTTTGTTTTTCAAAGTAAGTATATCAGACAAGTACTTAAGATATTTAAAATGGATTAGTGTAAGTCTTATATTGTTCCCATGCAACAGAATGTGAAACTTTCTTGTGATGATGGTTCAAAGGAGGTGAATGGCACTATGTATAGACAGATGGTGGGTAGTTTAAATTATCTCACCACAACCAGACCTGATATTTCATATTTTGTGAGTGTGTTAAGTCAGTTTATGGAGAAACCTCATTAAAGCCATTGGAATGCAACAAAGGCAATACTCGGGTATCTAAAAGGAGCACTTGATTATGGTATTAAATATATTGATGCATCTGATATTGAGTTGACAGGTTACTCAGATTTTGATTGGGCTGGAAATCTGGATGATTGAAGATCAACCACTGGATATGCGTTTGGCATTAGATTTGGGGTTGTTTCATGGAGCAGTAAAAAGCATCCTATTGTATCTTTGTCTTCTACT
>JZKD02S0179151.1:308737-323943 GCA_000966675.3 Picea glauca
GGGGGGGGGGGCTTTAATAGAAAATATTTATTATAAATTGGAATTAATGGACAAGGTGGTTGGACACAGTGAAAGGTGGAAGAAAGTGGCATCAATAATCTTCGTTAACTTCATGCAATAATGAAAAAAGTGTTTTGATTAAACCTGTAAACAACACGAAAGGAACCTAAGATTAAAATAAGATCAAAACATACATCTTGAAAATAAAACAATAATATATATAAAAATATTAAATAAAACCTAACTTCCAAAAAAATGTTACTTCTCTTTTTGTTTTTTCGCAATATATCCATTTGATTCCCTTCAACATTCCCTTTCCCAATTTCAAAAATATATTAATAATCATAATTAATAATAGTGTAAAGTTGGTATATTCCTTCTACACTTTTCTAAATCCATAAACTAAAAATATGAGAAAACTTAATGCAATGAAGAAATCTTTGTATCAAAAGTGATAATTATGATATTGATATATTAATTTTTAATGATGTTTTTTCTTATCTTAATTTTGTATGAAAATTGATTAAAAAATAAAAAGTGCAAGATAATATGAATAATTAATAATTATATGAATAATCAATTATAAAAATTGTGATTAAAAATAAAATAATTAAAGACAACATCAATGATTAGATGAATAATCTATTATAAAAAAATATAATCAATAATAATTAATAATTATATGAACAATCAATTATAAAAATTGTGATTAAAAAATAAAAAATCAAAGGCAACATCAATGATTAGATGAATAATCAATTATAAATTGTGATTAAAAAATAAAAAATCAAAGGCAACATCGATGAATAATCAATTATAAAAAACTATGATGAAGAATAATGTAAAATTGCTTTGTATTTATTTTTAATCCATAAAATGTATACAAGAGAGACCTTAAAACAATGGAGAAATATTTTGGATAGGAAGTGACAATTATAGTGAAACCATACCTAGGTAAATAACTTAATACTCTATGATTAAAAACAATAAAATTATATCAAGGATTACATGAAGAATCGATTGTTAAAAATATTAAAACATGAGTATTGAAGATGGTTGAGGCATTACTTTATCATATATTTTTTTTTTAATTTTGTACCGAAACGTTTTAGGGATTTAAACTCATTTATCATGTGGTGTAACTTTTTAAAAATTTAAACTAATTTCCATCTCAACATCAAGTAATCATAGTGTTACACTCCAGTTGTAACACTAACCACGGTGCTACACTCCTGTGAATATGAGACTTCTTAATGGGCCCAACTCTACGAGAAAGATCCTTACTTCACCACTACCTACCATATGCTGGGAATAAACACAATTGTCACTAATTTCCATCTTCAGGACAGGTTGTTGTGCCATATGGGCCATGTTTGTGTCTCATTAAGTGAGCGAGTGAAGATGATTTGGGAATCTCACTACAGTCGGGTGGCAGGACACTTTGGCGTAGAAATGAAAGTGTCAGTGCTATAGAAACATTTCTATTGGTTGAAGCTTCGATAGGATGTCAACAAGTATATCAGGTCCTACACGACCTGCACCATTTCCAAACCAACCACTAAGAAACAAGACATGTACACCCCTTTTCCTACTCCCGATAGGCCCTAGGAATCCATATCGATGGACTACATGTCAGGAATTCCTTCAACCAAGCAGGGAAATGATTGTTTTTTCATGGTTGTTGATCGATTTTCCAAGATGGTGATTCTGGCTACTTGCAAGAAGAGCATCATAGTGGAGGCCGCTACCAAGATATTCTTCGAATCAGTGTGGGTACATTTTGGGATACCATAAACCATCATCTCAGATCGAGATAGTCGGTTCCTTATCACATTCTAGTCGAGCCTCTGGTCACAATTGGACACCAAGATCACCAAATCCATGACGTTCCAGCCCCAAAATGATGGCCAAATCGAGGTCATCAATAGGATGATTGTGCATATCTTTTGAATGTACAATTCCAAGCATCCATGCAGATGGAATGAGAGTCTTCCCTATGTTCAACATAGTTACAACAGAGCCATACATAGATTAACCAAACACATCCCCTTTTAGGTGGGGTTGGGATTTCAACCATTGGGTCCCATGGATGTTGCACTACCCCTTGCATCCACATAGGCATAATCATCCCATTCTCAAACCGAAGCCGATAAAGACACCCGACTCATTTAACGAATCTAGCACATTCTCCAATAGGTTCAAGATATTTTGCAGAAGTCTAATGCCAAGTATAAGCAATGCCATGATCAACATCAGATGCCACACAAGTTTCAGGTGGGAGATAAAGTTTGGTTGCACTTATAGAAATAATGCATTAAGGGACACCATTGAAAGCTTTGGTTTCTCTTCTATGGACCTTACACCATCACCAAGGCTATGGGTGACAATGCTTTTGAGCTCAAAATTCCCTCCTTCTTTATCCTGCACCCAGTTTCTAATGTGGACCTCCTTCGACCATACTTTCCGCCCTTATTGGACACCTCAGAGATATAATAACCATTGAAACTGATAGATCTCAAACCTGTCTACATGGAATAAGAATAAACTGATTAGATTGTGAAATACAGGTCAAGGGAACTTGTCAATAAAAGATTCAACTTTATCGTGTTGTCAAAGTGGGACAATTCCTGCACCAAGGCAAGAGGCTCACTTAGGGCCAAATTCAGAAGAAATTTCATCATCTAATGGGGGAATTCAATGGAATGGATAACTCTTCCAACTGGATCACATTCAATTTTCATATTGGGATTTTTTTTCTAGCTTTTCGGGTCCTAAACTTTCGGGGATGTTTTGAGGCCATAAAAAATTCTTTTCGGCCCCGACACAATCACATTGTAGATGAAGTCAAAGTGTGACAACATAATATGTAGTCATTGGATAGGCCTTTCCAATGAGCTATCGTGCGCCTAAAATGGATATTGTATGCAAAAGCTACGACCCTGTGAAGTTGATGTACCAACTTACCCCATCGGGGCCGGCATGACTTTTTGTGCTTCATCTTCTAGGGTTAGGTTTTTGGATGTGTAGGGTTTTATGATTATTTCTTGATGCTAAAAGGTCCTGGAGGCTTCATTGTAATGTTCTCAGACAAATTGACATAGCCTCCACATCTCTTCTTAAAGATTAGCTACCACCATTCGAGGAACATTGTTTCATTATGAATTTTACAGTTTCAACAAATTTATTTATTGAATAGAAGTTAAGTTTTCCTGTATCTATGTTATTGTTCTCTGTATATCTCTATGATGGTTTTCATTCCCTTTTATCTATTTACCATTACAGACTGACCCCGGTTCATAACTAAGAAGCTTCCCAACAAAATCCCTTAAGGACTATCTACCACTTTGGTCACCTAGAAAGAAATGTAGTACACAGAGTGTACTGTGCAGTCTCACCCGAAATAGCTCTATGGGTGGCTGCAATACTCAGATGTTTGCAACTTGAGACAGAGCGTGATCTACACATTAACCTTTATTTAGTTCATCTAACATCTAGTATAACATTCATTTTATGCATGCATGTGGTACATCAGATTTACTTAGCCACTTCATTCATCCAACATTCATCAACTAATCAGACGCAAAAACACATTCATTCAGTCACATAACACAGTGTTACTGTGGTTCACCCCCTCTTGGGCTACGTCCAAAAATATCTGGCTCTAAGGTTTTTATTATAGTTTGGAAATCTCAATGCCGCACATGGTTACAATCTTAGTTCTTATTTCTCCCGATAGGCTCCTCGATCTCTGCGAAGATGAATAGATCACACCAGGCTCCTCAGCCTATGACCTAAACCTTGAGATCATTTTGCTCATGCCATTTCTAAATCCCTAGTAACTCATACCATCCTTATAGTTCTCTTCATTTCTTCGTATATCTCACCTCTCTCTCCCTCTTCTTTCCTCCTTTATCTATGTATATATCTATTCTATTTATCTTCGGCTCACCATCCATTACAATGTATTACAAAAACCCTAACCCTAGCATAATTAGGTCTTCCATGCATGCACACATGTTGCTTTTCCTTCCAGCTATCTCTTTCCTCTTGCATGCTTCTCTACAAAAAATAGCCTTTCTTTCTGATTCAGCTTGCCTCCAACAGCCCCCCAACAATGACATGTGGCTCATCCCTAGCCACCTAAACCTGGTGTGCTTCATCGATCTCTCTTGCAATTGCTTGGAACTTCTCCGTGTGATCTGTTTCTTGCATTTGGGCCTGTGCGATATTTTCCTTGAGTGTGTCCAATACCTGCACTAAAATTTCGTCGATGACCATCCCTGCACACTCTACTTGGGTTTGTGCCATGTTCATTTTTTCTTCTTCTGCCTATGCAATGACCTTTGCTGCCTACTCCTGGAGTGGTTCTATTTGAGCCCAATGCTCATTTTTTTGTTTCTGCGTAGCTATGATTTCTTCTTGCAATTTCTTCATATCCTGTGGTCCTTTGACGTGCTCTATGATCGACATTGTCTTCTGCCTCTATTTGAGGCCCTAGATAGTTGCGCTTATCCTTATTTCTTCCTAGTCCCACTGTTGGACCTATTGATCCTCTTCCAGCTTTGTCCAGAGCTGTGTTTCCTTCTTGAACAAGTTGACTGCCACATGGAATTGTCTCTCTATCTCCTTTATCTGCGTTGTTTCCTCCTACTTCCTATGCTTCTTCATTCTGGTGGAGTTGTATGTATGAGCTTCTCCCAGAGGTGCTCGATCTTTTGTTTGTATTGATCGATTGTCTGCACAATATGATCAATCTTTTGTGTCATCATGAGTTTGGTCGTCTACGTGCTCTTTCAGTTTTTCTCATAGACTATGGCCAATTCCTTCTCCAACCTATCCGTGCAGTTTTTTTCATCTTTGGTCTTGAGCTTAGCCTGCTCGAGTACTAATTCCATCTCATCCTCATTGTCCTTATCTTGTTGCAATTCCACTGCGTCTGTGCATGCGCGTGACTATACCTCCTGTGTGACGCTGACTTGAAGTTTATACAAGGCCTTGGTTGGTATCCACGTCAATACCAACTGTATTTGGGCCAATTCCTTTAGGGGTGTTTTCCCCATGGTTTCTTCCATGCGCAACATGTTGGGTGTGACGTGAAATGTCGAGCTTGGTTGTTCTTTCATCTGCATCCTTTCCTGCTTGCTTGATCCAACTTCGCCTCCTATCTATGATGCTGATGGTACTGTTCCTACGTTGTTGCCGGCCACATGCACTTCTCTAAGCTACTAGAGGATTTTTTGCATGTATTCCAGCTCTTCCTCAATCCTGTCACTTTGGCGCTCAACATTATCAAAATCCTCAACTGTGCGATCCTGGACCGTTTGGGCCACCATGTCTGCATCGTCCTCACTGATCGTGTCTTCTGGGGGCGTTCTATGTGCCTTCACCTTCTTGTGTGCACCCCCCATATGGATGAATGGCTTCTTAGTCTTTCCTTGCTCCTGCTAAGTAGAACTTGATGTGGTTCCCTGTGCTATCTTAGTCTGTTTCTCCTATACCTGTGGCACTTGTGTGTTCTTCTTCCCCACTAGGGTGCCTTTCTTGGGCACCCCCCTTTTTTTCTGTTGCGCCTTGTTCTGACTTGTCCTTGGTTTCTTGGGCACTGTTATCTATTCGACATGTGTCTTTTCCTGTCTTACCTCCTCCTCCTCCTCCATTTCTGCGGGTATTTCTTGATTGAGGATTGGAATCCTCTAGTTATCATACCAATCCTTAATGACAATCTCTATGTCTGCTTCCTTGATGCAATGTGTAGTTGTAGCCATTGATTGTCGGAATATTTCCATGCTTGGATCCACATTGCATGTCTAGTGGCTTTGAAGTTGGCTATGCCTTGATACTATGCGATTTCTTCTGGTGTCACCCTCTAAGTGTTGGCGATGCTCTCTTGTAGGTCACTATGATATCCTTCAAATATGGCTGCATTCACCTTTCTATTCTTGGGATCCGAAGAGGACCCCAACGGTAACTATCACGCTCCGTGGAAATGATTGGGTCTAGTGGAAAAGAATGAATACTTCATATCCTTCCATCCGATCAAGGCTATCAGGGTGAGTAGCCATGAATAGTGAAATTATGTCCCCAGATCCTACGTGTCCTTGCAGTCATCTAGGAACATATTCAACAAATAAGGGGCCTAGCTGAGTGTGGTACCCTCCGGACACTATGTTGTAGCTACAACAACACCGACCAGGACTTCCTCCTTGTGACATTTCCTGAGTAATTTGCATGCCATAGTTTTTGTGGCCATTCTTTTCACAACGTCACTAATATGTTTGATGATGATTCTGCACGACCCCCTTTCGGTACCATATTTCTTCTTCATTTCCACGGCCAATGTTTTCTCCATTGTCTTGTCCTCACCTCATGATAGCAACCCTTTGATGTATGCAATAAGCTCTATGTCTATTGAGATGATTCGTTCCAACCATAGTATCCACCATGGGTGACTTCAATCAGCCGCTTGATGCATTTGTTTGCATACTGGCCCCTCCCAAAGTGCGAGATGTCCAACAGGCCTAGAATCTCATTTTTGGCCAGTCCGACTGCCCACTAGACTGGTTGATTAATTGGTTCACCAAAGAGTCATATACCCACAATTTGTAGGTAGACTTGCTTGGCTAACTCTGGGAACTTATCCATGCCCGTCATGTCATGGTCTGAGTACCTCAATTTCTCCACGTAGTCTAACATATTTCCTGCTATACATACCCCTTCTAGAATGTGTGACAAGACAATGGTTGTGGTGGCTTGCCTGCACGGTGACCTTGGCACATCTTGCTTTCCCTTCCGCTATGGTGGATGACTCTAGGTTCAAACCTCCATTGTTTTCTTTTCTGCAAACAATGGTATTCATGGTATTCATGTTTGGTTCGGTTTTCCTTATTTGGGTGGTTTCATGGTATTCAAGTTGTTGTCCACCGAATGTGGTGGCCTCTGTGAGCTCTGGAAACTTCGTTCTCAGCTCTGTATTCTCTATTTCTCTCTTCTTTTCTCACTTGCACAATAACCTTCCCAATCCTGTGTACTAGTTTATATAGGGATTCAATGAAGCTTCTTGGAGACGTTACCCCATTTGCATTTTAATTGAACTGGTGCCTCCCGCATACTTGCTATTGAATTCCCTTTCCATTTCCATTTGGTGCGATTAATGCGGCATCCCGTCAATCATTTTTGTTATTTAAGTTTGATAGCCATCATCCATTGGCGGTTGTTTGTCATATCCTACTTTCTTGTTGTTTCCGCTTTTTTTCTTGTAGTGACCGTTGGCATTTTCCCCCTCTGCATTGGCATTCCCGATTGTGCACACTCATTCTTTTCTCAGTACCCTATGCCTTTGTTAAATGTTCATATTTTTGGTGAAGTATCACCTCTGTGTTTTTTTTTTTTTTTTTAATTGCTAGGGGTTGACTGGCCCTGTATAGCTTCATTCAGCTCCCATTGATCATCCCTATGAGTTTTGTTCCTCCTTAATCCTTCAATTGTACAACTCCCCCATATGTGACAGTCTTTACTTCGTATGGTCCTAACCAATGCATTCTGAGTTTTCCTGGCTGCTGAAGGGATTTGTTATCATACATCAAGACTAAATCTCCTTCCTTGAAACCCTTCCTATTGATATGTCTATCATGACAATATTTTTCTCTTGCTTTATGGACTTCTTGGTGGAACCCTGCTAGAATCCTATCTTCCTCCATGATCATCAACTGATTTAGCCTTTCCTATACTGCACCTCATTCTGTCATGTTTGTAATTGCTGCTACGCATAGACTAGGCACCAAAAATTCTAATGGCACCACAACTTCTTGTCCATACACCAGTCTGAATGGTGTTTTTCCTTTCAATTTCTTGCATGTGCTCCTGTATGCGCACAATACTGCTGGTATCTTCAAGTCCCAATCATCCCTATTAACATTGCAGATCTTCATCAGTGCATTTTCAAGGATCTTGTTAAGGATTCCACTGTTCCATTTGCTTGAGGATGATATGGTGTACTCTTTTGATGATGAACTTCAAATTCCTCATTCATAGCCTTAATAGTACTGTTAATGAAGTGAGTGCCTTGATCACTCATCAAAATCCTCGGGCAACCAAATCTAGTGATCACTTGCTCGAATCGGAAGTGTGCTGCTATCTCTACGATGCAATCTTTTACTGGTGTTGCTTCCACCCATATTGTCATGTATTCTGCCGCAGTGATAATGTACCTCGCTCCTTACCTTTTATATGGTGGGTTAATTGGTCCCACAAAATCTATTGCCCATTTGTCAAATACTTGAAAAGTTACTTGTGGTCGTAGGGGCATCTCGTCCCTTCTATTTGGTTTACCAACCCTCTGACAGACATCACATTTCTGACAGTATTCCTTCGAGTCTCTGTGCATGGTTGACCACCATAGTCCTACATTAAATACCTTCTGCATGGTATCTTTTCCTTCATAATTCCCTCCTTCTATTCCCTCATGGGATTTTTCTAAAATTCTAGGTCTTTCATGTTCTAGCACACATCTTCTCAAGATGCTATCTGCACCCATTTTGTATAAGTGTCTTGCAATTAGTTGGTAATCTGTAGCCTTCACTACCAAATTGTTTTTCTGTGCGGTGTTATATTCATGTGGTGCAGTTCCTGTACTCAAGTACTGGATGATGTCTGTGAAGTATTCATCAGCTATCTGGAATAAAAATAAATGTGCATCCAGAAAGTTATCCTCTAGATTTGTAGGTTCCTCCCCATTCATGATCCTCGACAGGGGATCAGGTCCTGCGTTCAACTTTCTTGGCTCAACTTTTACTTCGAAGTCAAACTCCTAGAACAACAATAACCATCTACAAATTTTCTACCCCACCACTGGCTTGTTGATGAGGTATTTGAGCATTGAATGGTTCGTGAACATCTTGAAATGTTTTCCTAATAAATAATGTCTAAATTTTTGGAGCACATAGACCATAGTGAGGCCTTCCTTCTCTGTAGTGTTGTAGTTCTGCTTTGATTCTAATAGTTTCCTGCTAGCAAATGCTATAGGATGGTCCAATTCTCCTGCTCTTGGCTGCGTTATAATAACTCCAAGTGCTATGGCTGATGTATCTACATGTACGTGGAATGTCTTCTCCCAATCTGGGAATACTAGTATTGGTGTGGTTACCATCTTCTCTTTCAGAGTATCCAAATCATGTTGACAATCCTCATTCCACTGGAACTTTGTGTCTTTCCTTAGCAATTTCTCCATTGGCGCATTGATCTACGCGTACCCTTTTATAAATTTCTTGTAGTATCCTATGTGTCCCAATGTCGCTCTTAAATTATGGACTATTTTTGGTGGTGGAAGGTTGACAATTACTACAATCTTGGAAGGATCTACTAGCAAACCTTTCTTGCATACTATATGGCCCAATAGTATCCCAAAAGGTGTTCCAAATATGCACTTCTTGATATTTAACGATATCTGGCGTTGCTTTCATATTTCTAACATCAGTTGTAATACCTCTACATGGTCTTTCAATAGACTATAGACTGTCCAATCGTCCAGGTATACTTCTAGAAACTGGTGGATAAATTCTTTAAATGCAGCTATGACTACTCTGTAAAATATTGCTGGTGCGTTCTTCAATCCAAACAACATTACTGTATACTGGTATGATCCCCATTCCATGGAAAAAGTGGTTTTGTATATGTCTTCTGGTGCTATCTTGATCTGATGGTATCCTAAGAATCCATCAGTGAATGAATAAGCTTCCTATCCTCCTACATTCTCCAAGACTTCATCTATGAACAGGGTAGGGAACGGGTCATGTAAGCATGCATCGCTCAAATTTCTCAAGTCAACGTATATTCTTATCCCCCCTTGTTTCTTCTCCTGAACTACCATCGAGCTTATCCATTTAGATTATTCTATAGGTTCTATGATTCCAACCTCCAACATCCTATCAATCTTAGCTTTTACTTTTTGCGAATATATTGGGTTTAGTCTGTATGGTCGATGTCTGATTGGTCTTGCCTCAAATCTAAGTGGTATTTTTATTTTGCCTAGCTCTCCCGCTATGCCTTTCATTTTTGTGAACGTTGTTGGGAACAGGTCGTTGTACTTGCGTAGTAACTCTGTTATACTTTCTACTATTTGATCATCCCAATAGTCTCCAATGCTGACCATTTTGGGATTCTCCATTGTCTTTTTGTTGAATTTCTTCACCTTGATTGGTGCAAAAATCACTTATGATTCTAGAGGTGGACCCTCCACTTCTCTCTCACCCTCAACTTACTCAATATGAATATCACGTGGGTCATCTTCATCTGGTACTTCTTCCTGCACATGGTAGCATGACAATAGTTCTTTCACTGTCTTCATGTTTTGTTGTTGTTCGTCTGTTATAAGTTCAACTTCTGGTTCCTTAATAAGTATCACCCCTCTGATTTGTTTAAGTGTTGCATATATGTTGGGGTTCTCATGCTCAAATGAGAAACTGACTGTAAAGTTTTGTTGTAGTATTGTCCATCTCGTATTTCCTCTGCGCAGTTCTTGGTATGTATACTAGTTTGTTGGGACGAGCTCTAATATGTGTACACAATGGTGAGGCCATTCCTCTGGTGGTGTCATTTTCCACATCTCTATGCACTTCTCCAAGTGTCCTTCTAGTGCCCCCTTTCCGTCATATTTCTGTCATTGGTTGCTTCCTTGTACTGCACCAAACCTAATTCACAGTAACCACTTACATTGGTACCAGTCCTTGATTTCTTCTTTATGCACTCCCCACCATCTCGTAGGTGTTGCCTTGAGTGTTATATCTAGTACTAAGATTCTGTGATTTTCTAACACTTCATCTTCATAGCATGTCAAGAATTCTTCTAGATCATTCACCCCATGGAAGCTGGGTGGTTCCCTTATCTCTGTAACTACCCATATTACTGCGTGGTCTATTATTGTGCATCTTCTTGCGGAAACTTTGTGTAACATCTCTTGCCAATTCCCTAAGCCTGTATCTAAGTCTGACGCACATGAGGTGATGCTCCGCTAACTGAGTATCCCATTTGTAATTGGGTTTACATAATCCTCATTTCACACAGTTGTTCTGTACTACTGGCTAATTTCCTCCAGGTCCAAGCAAGTAGGATCTATGAAACTTTCCCCTTCCGATGGGTCTAATGGCGTAATGACTATGTATAATCCTTTCTCCAAGGTCATTTTCCATGTCTTTAAGTGGATTATGGTCTGGTTATAAAAATCCAAATCCAAGATGAGCAATGCTGGATAAGGTGTTGTGTCTTCCACTATTTCTATTACTTCAAAGTTAGATTTAGTCTACACTCCATCCAGGTTTACTGTCACTCCTTTTAGTCTTCCAATTGGTAGAACTCTATGTTGATTTGCTAGTTTCAACTGAATTGGTGAATATCCTAATGTGGGATCTTCCATACATTTCCATGTCTTCTTGGGTAATACATTGACTTCGGATCCTAAATCTAGTATAATATATCCCATGTTGAAATCTCTAATGTTGGCGTTCGGCCTGAAGTCCCTACTTGTTCTCCTCCTTGTATGTAGGTGATTGACTGTTTTTTGTTCTAGCTTTCCTTCCACTTCTACGCTACATCTTTCTAGCATATTTTGTAATACTTTGATAGAGGATGGATCATTTAGTAATTTTACACATGATTGCAAAAATCCTTTGATCGTACTTTCTTATCCCAGGGGTTGCGTTTCTTTGGTTTGATCCGACGATGGAGGCATATCATACTCTAGTACTTCCTTACTATGCTGCGCGATTGATGTCAATGCAATGTCTGGCTTGCTTTAATATCTCCTTCTTGTTCTACACATCAAACTGCTTCCTTGGTTTGACATTATTTTTCACCCATTGGTGTTGTGCTAGCTCTTGTCATACTATGTTGTGTCCTATTTTAGCTCCTCCGTGTGTAACTATGTTGATGTTTCTTCCTTCACCCCTCGCTTCTGCTAAAATCCACTCAACATTCTGATTGTTTTGATTCCTCTTTTCCTGGATCTTCCCTAATAGCGTAGGACATTATTTCGTGTCATGATCTGATGCGCAAAAATACATACAGGTCACTACTAGAAGTAGACATTCTCTTGCATAGTGTCCTGGTTGTTGACAATTGTGACATACCATTGATCCTCTACCTCTTCCAAAGGCTCCTCTTTCTCTTCCTCTGCCTCTGTAGCCAGCTCGATCCCCTCGTGGCGCATTATACTGAGGCGCCTGGCTATACTACATGGTATTATGATGTGGCTGGACGGTGTTATACTACATATGCGCAGTGTTGTATGGTTGCTGCACAATGTTGTACTGGGTTGGTATTTTGATTAAACTGGGGTGCGGTTTCCCTAGTCATCATTTCTACTTGTACCCGATATGCATATGATGTTCTCTCTCTCATCAACTCCATGGTTCTACAATATTTTTCATCATGGCGTACTGACTTGAAAAAGTTGCAATACGAGCTCTTCAACACTGTTTGGTACTTCTACATCATTGGGTAGTGATATGGATCGTGACCCTATTTCTTACATATCTCGCACCATAGTCCACCTGTTGGTAATGGATTTGGGATTCCTGTTACCATGTACTATGCGAATGTTGGACATTCATTCGTATGGTATCCTTCTGTCCTACATGTGGTACACCAAACAACTTCCATTTTGTTCTTGCTCTTGTTTTGGATTGGTTGGAATGTTAAGTTCTTCAGATCCTCCTTCATCTCCTTGATGGTTGTATCTGTCTTCTGGTATTAGTTCTCTTCTAGTTGTAGGGATGCTTGGAGAGCCTCTTCCTGCGTCTGAAACTTCTTTTGTCGCACTGGGTATTTCAAGTGTGGTAATAGTGAATTGACGAACAAATGTTGCCATAGGATAAATCGGTAGGTGCAGACACTAACTGATCTCCCTAGATCCACCTAGATCTAGAACAAAACACACCAGAACATGACGCTTTCCTTAAGTTTTAGATATTGAATTTACTAACTAAAGAGGGATAGGTGACATACCATTTAAATGTCGCTTCCTCTCGCCATCGCCATCCTAGCTCTGTTCCAACGCTCATACAATGATGACCCTGCAAAAGAACGCAACCAACCAAAGTGATAGTAATAGCATAATCTCAATATAAACCTATGTATGTGATCAAGGAATCATACAATAAAACACAACAAGATTTATAGGAAAGAATCATATCACTGTATCATATTAAATGTGAATGAGAGATTACAACCATGGCCTTGATGTCGTAAGGTCTCTTCCAACTATCCTTTGTTCCCCACACACTTCCATTCCAAGAATTCTAAGAGCATAGATATGATAATATTAACAATCTATCTTGACAAAATGGATCATCTAGCCAAGCTAACAATCTCCAAAGCTCAATCCAATCCAAGCTAATCCAAAAAGCTAGTCTCATCCAAGCCAAAAACAACTTAGCCCTTCTCCATGAGAGCTCCTCTCCTTTTATAAGCTGAAGAGGATAAGGCGAGGAGGTTAGGATGATCCCACTAAATCATGAAAGCGAGTAAGATCCAAACCATTCAGATGCCACCTCACCATGGAAGTTTCTCCTTCTAGAAGATTCAAGAAAATGCTCATTTTTTCCACGTGTAAGCATTCTCACACCCTACCTATAGAGCAACTCATGAACCTCTCAGAATCCATCTATGGTGCAGCCTGTGAAAATCAGGCATTCTCGCACCCTACCTATATAGAAACCTACGAACATCCTCTTTAATAGGGTTTTTACAAAGGAAAACGCAACTTCTTTTCTCAGAAAAAAGTTCTTCTCTCTTCTTTCTTCAGGAACTCAGGCCACTAACCCCTCTGAAGGAAACATATAGGTTTACATCATTAATGGTCATAGGGATGATGAAAATAATGTGTAACAGAGAGCCCCCCAAAGTATGATGTTAGAAAAGAGTGATAGCTGAAATACTTTGTCGAGTGTGTGTAGGGAACAAGGAGCAGTCGGTCGAAAACCTGCCAACAAACAAGGAAATACAATACAACAATATATCATCACTCAGGTAGGCATTCCCATACTCAGAATACAAATGACTCAAAGCATAAATGCTGACATGTGAAGATCCATGTTAAGACAGGGCATGGCCACCAAACATACACTATGGATCCATGCCGATATGACACAAATCTGAACATAGCCACCAAAAATACACTGTGGATCTATGTGTTAAAGACTCAAATTTGAACATAGCCAAGTGATCTGGATTATTTTCGGCACGAAATGAGATCAGAGATATAATAAATAAATGCACAGAGATATTGTAGATATTCAATAATATAACAAAAATGTATCAGAGATGCAACCATAAACACAGATATACAATAATACACGATTTCTATTAATCAGAGAAATGTACAGAGACTGTAAAAATACAGAGTGAAGGACTCGCTAGAATGGTGGCAGCTTATCTCTGAGAAGAGATGTGACGGCTACTTGCATTTGCAAGAAGATGATTACAATGAGGCTCTGAAGGCCTTTTTACAATAAATAGGAATGCAAAAAGTCCTAGACATCCAAAAACCTAACCCTAGGAGATGAAGCACCAAGAGTCATGTGGGCCCCGTTTGGGTAAGTTAGTACATCAACTTCCCGGGGTCGTAACTTTTACATACGATCTCCGTTTTAGGCATATAATACCTCATTGGAAAGATCTATCCGAGGACTACAACATTTGAACAAAATTTCATGATCAAATTTTTCTACCACAACATACCCCAAAAAAATGTCATTTAGGGCCTCAAAACGGCTCCAGAAGTTCAGGACCCGAAAAACTGCTAAAAATAGTAAATTGCCAAAAATGTCATAAAACTTTTTTGAGCCAGTTGGAAAAGGTGGGTGGCCACCGATATCCATCTGGATCAATCCTCCCTCCTTAGGAAGCAATGGTCTCCATTGTGTTGAGTTCTCGGGGGAGAGGGAAAAGCATTTGTTGAATCTGCATCTTGGTGATCTGCTTGCCTTGCTGGAGAAGTGGCATTGCTTAGCTTGTTGAAGGCTATCATGAACCTTTGGCTAGAAGGTTTGGAACTTTTTAACCGGTATGGCTATTTTAGATGACTGTGTGTAGAAGGAATCTTTGTGATTTACTACAACCTTGTCGACCTGCTTCTATTGGATAGAAGATGCTTGGGCCAAAGCTGTGGTGGTTGCAGTATCCTTCTGTTCACCCTTTGAACAGATTGTGGAGAA
>JZKD02S0179151.1:338198-354287 GCA_000966675.3 Picea glauca
TAGTGGGTCTTATTTAATAATATAGTGGACCTAGTCCACCTTACATTGAATGACCTCCACTATTATCACTATGGGCCCTCTGGCCCCCCCCACTACCTCTCTAGCTACCTTACAAGTTCACCCCACTCCGGGCTACATCTCCTGGTCCAGCCTTCAAATGGATCTTTTATATTAAATTGCTCAAAGTGCTTAAAAACATGCCTTACAATGCTCAAATTGAAAAACTGACTGCTCCAATGGCTCCGCAACGTCCCAAAACCCCTGTCTGGGCTCCTTCGACACCTGAAACGGTCGAAAAATGAAGAAGATAGCCTCCTTGAAGTCTCCCCCTTCAACTTTGTTGTCTCTGGTTCTACAATTCGCACCCTTGTGCTTCAAACCCAACACACACGATCTTTAAAGCGTAAAGAACCCAATCCCGTGCATAACCGTGCACTGGTACAAACCGTAGGACGGTTAGGGCGCCTCCAGCCCCTAACCACCTCGGTACTGGGCATATGAGCACACGCGACCGCGGGCTTGGTTACAAAGTGGTTATTCCGTTGAACTGTGCAAACTGTTTAAACCGCGCGTGCCAATTCTTAACATATAAGTCATGGGTTCAAAACCCCGCGCGTATAATATGCAAACTTTAATATATATGTATGCAATGTTATATTGCAATACATTGCAATATGAAATGCACGCGCCAATATATATATGGTATAAACGTTGGGTCCGCGTATTTTAAATTCGCACCATATTACAATGTGTTATGTGTTAAATAAACTATGGGTCGGGGCTTAGCCCCGACTCGACCCCCCTCCGTATTCAACATAAAACAATGTTAAATATTTAAATTGCCATAAACCTAACAAGGTTCATGCAGCGCCATAATGGTTAGCGGAGGTTTGGTCAAGTCTTTAGCATTGGGGGAGATCCAGGGGTCGAACCCCGCAGCCTCCATTAGTTTTACATTGCAATTATAAACCAACCATATAGTGACACGTGTCAACACAGTATTCGCCGACGAACAACCAACCGATATGCGCCATGTCATCAAACTGCCATGTCTTCATGATGGTACGACCCTCCACATGGCCGTACAGACTGTGCGGATAGGTACAGTCAGCATCCCAAATTTTTGCCTGTTTGGCTTGGCGAACAGATCGCGATATCTCCTCCATACGGACTCCGTTTGCGAAAGTAAATATACCACCGGAATCAGGAAGATGAGACGGACGTATTGGCTCTGTTTTCATTACATTCTGAACACTTTGAAAATTGAGCAAAATTTGATCCCCTGATCAAATAATCATGAACTTAGTCTTATCAGTATTAACAATCATACCCATATTGGAGCAAAAATCCTTGAGGATTCTTAGTTGGTTTTCAAGATCATGGGAACTCCTTTCCATAAGAACGATATCATTGGCATAAAGAAGAAGATTGATGACTATACCAGTGAGAGTAGGTCCGACATAACTTTCTTTTTCCAAGCATTCTTATAACTCATCAATGTATATGCCAAAACGGGTAGGGGACAAGGGACAACCTTGTTTGACTCCAATATTGTAGTTAATCTCTTTTGATCAATCCTTAGTGTTTTTAAACTTAGCAATAACATTCTCATACATACTTATTGAAGCAACCCTCAACTCGAGAGGCACTTTTATCTCTTCCAACCTATTCCAAAGGTTTTTCCTAGGAACCATGTCAAAAGATTTTCTAAAGTCAACAAAACAACAAAAAATATTGGTTNTTCCATAAACCTAACAAGGTTCATGCAGCGCCATAATGGTTAGCGGAGGTTTGGTCAAGTCTTTAGCATTGGGGGAGGTCCGGGGGTCGAACCCCGCAACCTCCATTAGTTTTACATTGCAATTATAAACCAACCATATAGTGACACGTGTCAACACAACATTCGTCGACGAACAACCAACCGATATGTTCCATGTCATCAAACTGCCATGTCATCATGATGGTACGACCCTCCACGTGGCCATACGGACTGTGCGGATAGGTACAGTCAGCATCCCAAATTTTTGCCTGTTTGTCTTGGCGGACAGATCGCGATATCTCCTCCATACGGACTCCGTTTGCGAAAGTAAATATACCACCGAAATCAGGAAGACGAGACAGACGCAATGACGATGTTTTCATCACATTCTGAACACTTTGAAAATTGAGCAAAATTTGATCCCCTGATCAAATAATCATGAACTTAGTCTTATCAGTATTAACAATCATACCCATATTGGAGCAAAAATCCTTGAGGATTCTTAGTTGGTTTTCAAGATCATGGGAACTCCTTTCCATAAGAACAATATCATTGGCATAAATAAGAATATTGATGACTATACCAGTGAGAGTAGGTCCGACATAACTTTCTTTTTCCAAGCATTCTTATAACTCATCAATGTATATGCCAAAAAGGGTAGGGGACAAGGGACAACCTTGTTTGACTCCAATATTGTAGTTAATCTCTTTTGACCAATCCTTAGTGTTTTTAAACTTAGCAATAACATTCTCATACATACTTATTGAAGCAACCCTCAACTCGAGAGGCACTTTTATCTCTTCCAACCTATTCCAAAGGTTTTTCTTAGGAACCATGTCAAAAGATTTTCTAAAGTCAACAAAACAACAAAAAATATTGGTTTTAGTATTGCGAAACTCCTCTGCAATGATCCTAAAGTTAACAATATGGTCCATAGTTGAATGATATCTCCTAAACCCAGCCTGGCCTTTAGCTCTTTTACCGTGACTTTCTAGCCAAATGTTAATCTTCTTTTCCAAAATAATTCCATGAAGCTTGGCTAAAATCGGGCTAATCATAATGGTCCTATAATTAGANAACCTATTCCAAAGGTTTTTCCTAGGAACCATGTCAAAAGATTTTCTAAAGTCAACAAAACAACAAAAAATATTGGTTTTAGTATTGCGGAACTCCTCTGCAATGATCCTAAAGTTAACAATATGGTCCATAGTTGAATGATATCTCCTAAACCCACCCTGGCCTTTAGCTCTTTTACCGTGACTTTCTAGCCAAATGTTAATCTTCTTTTCCAAAATAATTCCATGAAGCTTGGCTAAAATCGGGCTAATCATAATGGTCCTATAATTAGAGGGAATGTTTCTATCCCCATTTTTAAAAATAGGAACAATGAGGCTTTGTGTCCAGGGTTTAGGGAAGCCCTTATTGACTGCTAAATTGAAGAGTTTGTGTATGTGAGGGATAAGGATTGGCCCTCCGATTTTAAAAATTTCATCTTGGTAGCCTTCAATGTCCTTAGCTTTCCCATTTGTGAGCCGCTTAACCCTGAACTCTATGTCATCTAAAGAAAAACTTCTTCCTTTGTAGGGACAATAGGAATGGTGTTCGTGGCATTAGGGAACTCGTACAGACTTTTAAGGTAGGAATTCCAGTCTGTTAAGGGAATCCTATTATTTTCTTTAGTGTTGCGTTTTAGAATTTGTCTCCATAACTTCTCAGGATCCAACTTGTATAGTTGTGAAAGTTGCTCTTGCCTTTTATTGATATAGTCTCTTTTTTCCCTTTTAATTAGGGATTTGTACGTATTGATCCTACCGATTTTTAAGGGCTCATTAGAGGCATTCCTAATGGATTTCCCAGCAATTTTACAATCTTTATCATACCAAGGGTTGGTTGTTCTATTATTCTTTTTATAAGACACTTTGAAAGAGAACTTGGTAATAGAAGTGGAAAGGGTAGTTGTAAAATTACGATAGAGTTCTTCAATGTTGTCCTTATAAGTTAGGAGGTTTAATTTACTGTTTAAATCCTTTAAGAAAATGTCAACTTTAGTTTTGTCAAAGCGCAAATTCCTTTGATTATTAGAATTCTCTTCAATGGTGCTCCTATGCATAGAAACTTTTAGAGTTTGGGTTAAAGGTTTATGATCAGAGTCAGGCTCATGGTCATTTAAAAGGTCAAAAGTTGTTATTTGGTTGGAAACGGGGATATCAAATATCACATAATCTACAACACTACTACCTAGCCCATGAATACATGTCATTTGGTTGGAGTTTGGCCACTTCATTACACCATTGCAAACTATTAGGTCTTGAGAGCTGCAAAGCTTAACCAACTCAGTACCAAACAATTTCTCAATTAGGTCTTCAGATATTCTTTTGTAGCTATTAGATAAAACAAGGTCCTCATGTAACCATAAAGGATTATGGTTGGAGTCATCACTTAAAAGAGTAACTTGTTTAGTTGCAGTCCTAGCATTAAAGTCTCCTAGCAAAAAGATATTACCTTTAATCCACATACACCATGCATGTTATAGTTTGAACACTTTTCAAAATTATTCATTTACAAATAAATACCACTATATAAATACCACTATATAGTAATAAATAACATCCCAAAATTCCAAATATTTGAACATTTTCCAAAATTATTCTTTTACAAACAAATACTATTATATAGTTTTCATTTAATACATAACTTCCCCAAAATTCCAAATACATATGTTATATATGTGATACTTTGAACACTTTCCAAAATTAATAATTTACAAATAAATATTACTATATAATTTTTATTTAATAAATAACTTCCCCAAAATTCTAAATATATGTTACACATTAGAACTTTCCAAAATTAATTGTTTACAAATAAATATCACTATATAATTTTAATTTAATAAATAATTTTCTCCCAATTCTAATTTTAATTTAATAAATAATTTTCTCCCAATTCAAAAGCTTAGCTTACTATTCTTATCATTACTATTAATTTTAATTTAATAAATAACTTTCTCCCAATTCAAAAACTTAACTTACTATTCTATTCTTACCATTACTATGGTATAGTTGAAATATAATCATCTTAATAATTGTTTTTTTAAAATATACTCACGATAATAATAAAAATAGGTCCCAATACCACAATTTTTGTTTTTTAAATATACTTACGGTAATAATAAAAATAGGTCCCAATACCACAAAACAAAAACATATTATCACAATCAACTTTTAAAAAACCTATTATCTAATAGGTCTCAAAACAAAAAAAACACATACTATCAAAATCAACTTTTTAAAAACTTATTTTTTAAATTATATTTTCTACTGATCTTTTTATATAGGTTTAGTCAAATTAACTTTTTTTAATTGTACTTTTTAATTATAAATATATTTTTAATTGTATTTTGTTTATCTTTTTATAAATTATTTTTTAGTATAGAAAATTATTGGATGAATAATTAAATTATGGATAAGTTTAGTCAAATTTTAAGTGTAGGTAATTTTTTAATAGTATTTTTTGAATGCTCATTAGATACATAATTTAATTTAACATTTCAAATAAATAAAAAATATGATTTAAAAATTAATTTTTTTCTTTTCCTTTAAAAATTCATAACTCTTATTTTATTATTTCTTGAAAACCTCAATTTTACCTAATGATACAAGTTACCAGAAACTACACTCAATACATACATCAAAATAAATAATCCAAAGTTGTCATAAGAAGATTTGGACTCAACAATAATAGATATAAGAAGTGTACCATTTATTTCAAAAATAAAAGGAAATTAATAAAAATCATATCTATGCAAAAAAATCGTTTTAAGAAATAATATTGAGTTTTTTTTTTTTTTTAGTTTTTTTACTTTGGAATAGAGCCCGGGAAACCTACCATGCACTTCCCCTCATTTTGAGGATGATACCTCGGTAAACCAGATTTTGTAAAAAGCCAAGGATTTTTTTGGATAGCTTGCTCATTTAAGAACTCAACATGTCACTTGGGGGTGGGGGAAAACACCCCTCAACACAAACCACTCGGACTAAACCCAATTTACATAATATTGAGTTATTTATTATCAAAAACTTATGATTATTAGTTATGTAAATTTAGTAAAATGTCTAACTTACATATTTTTATATCATTTTTTTAATATTACATCTTACATATTTTTATATCATTTTTTTTAATATGACACGTGGATGCAAAAATCTCATCAAACTAATATTTTGGTCCAACATAAATAAGAAAAGATTCAATACTTATCCATTAAGTTATATACTTGAACAAAATGGAAAAAACCCATATGGAAACACGACTTTCGATATTTAACTAGTATATAAGTTAGTATACATTGTATAAAATTGCAGTGGACATCACTGGCGATCAACATGTATTTAGATTATATAGATATAATAAGGTTCATCTAATTACAAAATTGGAGAGTAGACATAGTTCACAATTACACACACGAATATTATTTCTATTACACAAATTACATACAATAATACACATATATATAGTTGGAATTAGATCCAACTATATCCAAACATAGAGATACTTGTTTAAAGAATCTCTTAACAACCTCCAACAAATTTCCAATCAATTCTTAAACTCAACACACAAAATTAATGTAAGCATTATCTCTAACACCCCCATTTAATGTGTACATTAAAACTTACAATATAGAAAACATTAATTACAAAACTGAACTTTGTATTTGTCTGATCAGGTCTTCATCAACATTCCTACCCACTCTGAAATCTCTCGGTTTACACTCTTTTTTTTCCACAACTTCGAGATTCCCTTTCAACTCATTTAAGATAACAACGCTTCTAACCATCATTGACAAATTTGTAAAATTGACACTTCTTAACCTCCTGAAGGACAATCTCGATACTGAATTATCCTATGGATACACTACCATATGTGGAATTCCCCCAAATAGAAAATTTCGACAGTTATATAGAATAATGATCTAATTACCAGATATTTTCAGCAGTCAATCATACAATTGGACTTTTTTAAACACATATACACCAATATACACAAGGATAACCTATAACTGATGATATTGAAGCACCGAAGTACAAGTCCCACCAACATATGACAAAAAGTAGACATAATCCATTAATGATGTAATATTCATGATAAAAAAAGTATGCAGAATAGAAATAAAATTCTAGAAATGGTAGATGAACAACAATATAACCAGAACAACACCACAATAATACTGAAATGATAAAAAAATAACACTAGAAAGAGCACTTCGATTACTAAGANTTTTTTTTTTTTTTAGTTTTTTTACTTTGGAATAGAGCCCAGGAAACCCACCATACACTTCCCCTCATTTTGAGGATGATACCTCTGTAAACCAGATTTTGTAAAAAGCCAAGGATTTTTTTGGATAGCTTGCTCATTTAAGAACTCAACATGTCACTTGGGGGCGGGGGAAAACACCCCTCAACAAAAACCACTCGGACTAAACCCAATTTACATAATATTGAGTTATTTATTATCAAAAACTTATGATTATTAGTTATGTAAATTTAGTACAATGTCTAACTTACATATTTTTATATCATTTTTTTAATATTACATCTTACATATTTTTATATATTTTTTTAATATGACACGTGGATGCAAAAATCTCATCAAACTAATATTTTGGTCCAACATAAATAAGCAAAGATTCAATACTTATCCATTAAGTTATATACTTGAACAAAATGGAAAAAACCCATATGGAAACACGACTTTCGATATTTAACTAGTATATAAGTTAGTATACATATAAGTTAGTATACATTGTATAAAATTGCAGTGGACATCACTGGCGATCAGCGTGTATTTAGATTATATAGATATAATAAGGTTCATCTAATTACAAAATTGGAGAGTAGACATAGTTCACAATTACACACACGAATATTATTTCTATTACACAAATTACATACAATAATACACATATATATAGTTGGAATTAGATCCAACTATATCCAAACATAGAGATACTTGTTTAAAGAATCTCTTAACAACCTCCAACAAATTTCCAATCAATTCTTAAACTCAACACACAAAATTAATGTAAGCATTATCTCTAACACCCCCATTTAATGTGTACATTAAAACTTACAATATAGAAAACATTAATTACAAAACTGAACTTTGTATTTGTCTGATCAGGTCTTCATCAACATTCCTACCCACTCTGAAATCTCTCGGTTTACACTCTTTTTTTTCCACAACTTCGAGATTCCCTTTCAACTCATTTAAGATAACAACGCTTCTAACCATCATTGACAAATTTGTAAAATTGACACTTCTTAACCTCCTGAAGGACAATCTCGATACTGAATTATCCTATGGATACACTACCATATGTGGAATTCCCCCAAATAGAAAATTTCGACAGTTATATAGAATAATGATCTAATTACCAGATATTTTCAGCAGTCAATCATACAATTGGACTTTTTTAAACACATATACACCAATATACACAAGGATAACCTATAACTGATGATATTGAAGCACCGAAGTACAAGTCCCACCAACATATGACAAAAAGTAGACATAATCCATTAATGATGTAATATTCATGATAAAAAAAGTATGCAGAATAGAAATAAAATTCTAGAAATGGTAGATGAACAACAATATAACCAGAACAACACCACAATAATACTGAAATGATAAAAAAATAACACTAGAAAGAGCACTTCGATTACTAAGATAAATGTTCACTTGCCTCTTCAAGGGGGCAACCTCCAGTCGAGCAGAGCTCTATTACAATAATATCCAAGATCACAGTTCTCATACCCTCAAATCCTATTTATATTAAATATGTTTATCAAAAGAACCATCTAGAGGAAGATCCTTCTAGAAGCAGAAGCTTCTATTGGGTCTTCTTACATTCGACTTATTCTTCCTTATTGCTAGGCCTTATTAATATTGACCTTTATTACATCAGAATATATTATTCTACCTACATGAGGGGTTAAGTCCCTAACATGTCCTCCCCTTTAAAAATAGCCTTGTCCTCAAAGCTTTAGATGTGGAAATGGTTGCAGAATGGTAGTTGGTTCCCAAGTGGCATTTGCTGGGGTTGTATCTTTCCACTGGACTAACACTTCCTTGATGGTTCGTTGACGCAAGAGACACTCATGCTGGTCCAAAACTACTTCTGGATGTAACCAAATGGAGCCTTCTTCGTCCAACTCAAGAAGGTTGGTTTGAGTTTGTCACTTAGTTCTAATCACCTTCTTTAAGCAGGAAACATGAAAAATAGGATGTAGCTTAGAATGATTGGGAAAATATAACTGATAAGCCACCTGTCCCACATGCTTGAGAATGGTATAAGGACCATAAAATTTGGGCGCCAGTTTTTGGCAATGGTCAGCCTTGAGGGAATTTTTCTTGTAAGGTTGCAATTGAAGAAACACCTGATCCCCTTCGGAAAATTGATGTTCAGAGTGACCTTGATCTGCTTGTTGCTTCATGTGATTCTAAGCCATGACCAAATTCTCTTTGAGTGTACGGAGAATAGCCTCTCAAACTGTAAGCATTTGTTCAACCGCTTGGACCTTCTAGACACCCGAAAAATATGAGAGAACTGAAGGTGGATTTTTTCCATATACTACTTCAAAAGGAGTCATGCGGGTAGTTGTATGGTATGAAGTGTTGCACCAGCATTCAACTAGTGGTAGCCATTGAGCCCACTTATTTTTCTTTTTTGATGCAAAACAACTCAAATATGTTTCCAAAGACTTGTTGAAAACTTCAGTTTGACCATCGTTTTGGGGATGATAAGCTATGATGAGATGCAATTGGGTGCCTTGTAGCTTGAACAATTATTGCCAAAAATTGCTGGTGAAAGTTGGGTCGCGATTAGAAACAACAGAATGCGGCATGCCATGAAGATTGAAGACTTGATCCATGAAAAGTTGAGCCACATTGGTTGTCGTAAATGCGTGTTGAAAAGCACATAAATGAGCATACTTGGAAAGGAGATCAACGACCACCATGATGACTGATTTATTTCCCAATTTAGGTAAGACTACAATAAAATCCATAGAGATATCCCACCAAATAGCAAGTGGAATAAGAAGCGGTTGTAGTGTGCTAGGAGATTTGACTATTTCACCCTTGTTGCATTGACACACATCACATTCAGCCACAAAATTATGAACATCTTGTTTCATACCATCCCATAAAAAAGAACGTTTGACCCTATCATAGGTTTTGGTAAATCCTGAATGCCCAGCTGTGGGTGTAGCATGAAGCTCAAAAAGTACCATGGATTTAAGTTTTGACTGTTTACTTAAATACAAATGGCCTTTGTATCGAAGCTCATCATGGAGCCAAGAGTACCCTAAGGAAACTAGAGAATTGGACTACAATTGTTGTATCAGATGCGAACTTTTGGGACCGTGTAGCCATTCCTGGTGAACGACATGGAGCCAATCTGGTACAATGAAGGAGAGAGAAAAAAGGGACCCTTCATCTTCATATTTTCAGGAAAGTGCATCCGCAACCACATTGTATTTTTCTTTCTTGTAAATAATATCATAATCATATCCAAAGAGTTGAGTCACCCATTTTTGTTTCTCTAGGGAGGATATGCATTGTTGCAGAAAATACTTGAGGCTTTGATGATCTGTCTTAATTTGGAAGCATTTCCCCAATAGAATCAACGACATGCAGAATAGATAACATTTCCTTTTCATAGATTGATTTGCCCAAATTTATTTCAGATAGTTGTCTGCTGGTAAAGGCCAAAGGCCAACCCTCTTTCATAAGGACAACACCAATTCCTTTTCCTAAAGCATCACATTCCATGAAAAAGGCCTTTATGAAATCAGGAAGTGTCAGGACTGGAGTGGTGCACATGGACATCTTCAAGGTTTGAAAAGCCTGAGCAACTGCTGGAGTCTAGGTGAAATAAATTTTTTTAAGGAGTGCAGTGAGAGGGGCCACAATCCTTCCATAATTATTAACAAACTTGTGATAATAACCCGTTAAGCCTAAAAATCCACACAAGATTTTGAGAGTATTTGGGTGAGGCCAGTCTTGCATATATTCAATCTTTTTAGGATCCACCCTGATGTCGTGCTTTCCAACAAGATGACCCAAGTACTTGACTTATGAGGCGCCAAAAGCACATTTAGATTATTTTAGGAAAAGTTGGTGCTGAGAGAGTAGATGGAGAACTCGATCCACATGAGCAAGATGGTCTGTATAGGTTTTTCTATAGATGAGGATATCATCAAATAAAACTAAGACAAAATGACGGAGAAAAGGATGGAAGACATGATTGAAGCTTTGGAAAGTGGAGGGAGCATTACACAAACCAAAGGGCATGACCAAAAACTCGTAGTGGCCCTCATGAGTTATAAAGGAAGTCTTAGGAATGTTTGCTTCTTTCATATGGATCTGGTGGTAGCCAGAACAAATATCAAGTTTATTAAAGAACTGGGCGCCATTCAATTCATCCAAGAGGTCATCAATGACAGGAATGGAAAATTTGTCTTTAATGGCGAGTTTGTTGAGGGCGCGAAAATCAGGATTCATGTGCTAAGAGTCTTCTTTCTTCATGACCATGACCATAGGAAAAGAGTAGGGGATTGTACTAGGGAAAATAATACCTATGTTAAGCATTCCTTGAACCATTTTCTCAATTTCATTTTTTGGGGAAAAGGAGTGATGATAGGGACAGATATTGGGAGGTAGGCTTCCTAGGACAAGGGGAATGGAATGATCATGAACACCATGGGAAGGAGGGAGTCCCTAGGGAGTGGAAAAAACAACTTGATGTCTAGAGAGGATGGATTAGAGGTCCTGCGACATAGAGGGTGTCTCAGTTTCTTGTATGGCATGGAGTTGGACAATAATGCCCAAATGACCTTTTTTGAGCAGCTTTTCCATGCGATGGGAACTAATGATCTTAGCGGAACTGACGGTGATGCCTTGGAACTTATATTGTTGGCCCTCCTGGTCAAATTGCATGGTTAATTCCTTAAAATCCATGAGAATGGGACCCAAAGTCCTTAGCCAGTCTGCACCAAACACAATGTCACAAACGCCCATGTTGATAGAAAACATATAATATTTTAGATGGTAGTCACTAATTTGGAGACACACATTTTCACAACGCCCTCCACATTTCATGGACCTTCCATTGGCAATCATGATTTGGAAATTATTGACTGCACGGATATAGCAATTGGTTTCTTGGGCTATGCGACGATGAATAAAATTATGGGTGCTGCCGCTATCAACAAGAATGATGACCTTCTTATGCTTGATGTAGCCAATTAGTTTGAGGGTTTGGGGAGCAAAGAATCTCGTGAGAGAATTTAGGGAAATGACCAGTTTTACTTCGGGAGGGTCTAAGGGAGGGGTAATGTCGGTGGGTTCAGGTGACTCCGACACAAGGGGAGATTCAACATCCTCTTCCGAAACATCCTCCGAGATGGCCATAAAAATATTTTGTTCCTTACACTTGTGTCCCAGAAAATATTTGTCATCACAATTATAAAAAAGGACTTTGATTTGGTGTTCATCCATTTCGACCTTGGTCAATTTTTTGATTTTTAGTGGAGTAGAAGGAGGAGTGGGATTTACTGGTTTACCACAAGGAATAAAGGAGGGTTTTTGGTTTTTAGAAGAGACAACCTGTTGTGATTCCTTATCTCATTTAGTAGCCTCCACCTAGAGGCCGAGCCATGAGGACATGGGCACAAATATCATCCTTGAGGCCACTGATAAAACATTCTCGGAAAAAAGCATCAGATATGCCCTCCGTACGAAAATCCAGTCACTCAAAAGAAGCTATGAAGTATTCCACTATGCCATATTGTTTTAAAATTTTCAAATGACCTTAATGGTTGGTGTCAATGTCAAATAATTCATAAAGATCTGTCACAAAGTTTGTCCAAGCAACATACCCTTGACGAACAATTTTTCTCCATTGCCACCATTGCCAACATTCTTGATCTAGATGGAGAACACCATACCATAGTTTGGCCAAGTCATCTGTAATGTCGTACAAAGAGAAATAACGTTGCTAAAAAATGATAGGTATGAATGTGATAAGGGCGAAGAGATGAATCCAATGGAATAGTCTCAAATAATGGTGCAAAAATTTCCATACTTTTGTTTTTAAGACCTGTAGAGTTATACTCCGGTCTGAAGAATATTACAGTGATGAAATGCCCAAATGCTTAACCAGGAAGAAATGTGTAGTGATTTGGCAACACGAACACAATTGCATGACAATAAATCCTATCTGTTTTTATTTTTTGTTTCAGTCCCTAAGGGTTAGGTATTCAAGGGTTCTACAGACAAGGGTTTTCCCTGTGCTATATATCTTTGATATACGTGTGGGGTCCAACAATAGTACTCAGCCCAATATCTTAGGGAACCAACTAAGGAGGCTAGAACGTGCCCTTAGCCATAATACCTGACTACCCAAGTACTAGAGAGTATCTTCCTGAGTGCTTTTCTCGGTGACACTATAGCAGCCAGGTGGTCGATTAGTTTATCTAAAGAGGGCTTTAGGAAATCTAGGTCGATCCATATACAAGTGTTGTTTGATGTGCTACCACTCGAAGGGGTACCAACATGGGTTACAAGGGTGGACAACAGATGTGTGCTTAAGTACCACTTGTATTTCTTGTGTGTATGAATCCTTCAACCATGGGTTTATGCGTGTAACGATAGATCTCTATATGTCTCTACCCTGGAAAACAATTACCCACAATTTTCTACTGAGGAAAGTGCTCCGATACCACTTGTAATATTCCAGATATAAAAAGTATGCATAACATAAATAAAATGCTAGAAATGGTAGATGAACAACAATATAACTAGAACAACACCACTATAATATTGAAATGATAACATAATAACACCAGAAAGAGCACTTCAATTACTGAGAGCAATGTTCACTTTCCTCTTCGAGGAGGCAACCTCCATTCGAGTAGAGATCTATTACAATAATATCCAAGACGACAATTCTCTTACCCTCGACTCCTATTTATACTAAATATGTCTATCAAAAGAACCATCTAGAGCAAGATCCTTCTAGAAGTGGAAGCTTCTATTAGGTATTCTTATATTCGACTTATTCTTCCTTATTGCTAGGCCTTATTAATATTGACCTTTATTACATCAGAATATATTATTCTACCTACGTGAGGGGTTAGGTCCCTAACAAATGATCTGTTCTCTCGGTACCGATGAAAATTGAGAACCACTAATTGAAATTACGTTACTCTATTAAATTAAATGGTTATGCATCATAATAATTTCTTACAAACCAAAATAAATATAAAATATATAACCACTCATACATCAACAATATGGACTCAAGTGTATCTTTATCTAACAATTACTAACTATACTCAAAATTTCAAATAACTTGGTCGTGAGATATTTATCTGACCATCGGCCTTCATAAAGAGTACCATTGGATGGAACATGCCACAACACCTTACAAATTTCATTTCCAACATAGATCGATTCACATAACAACATGCACGTGATTGTAAGCAATGATGGTCTCTCCACGAGAAAGATTTTATGATAGGAAGCAAGGAGTATTGGTGGCAACATTCTCCTCATTTCTTTATCTGATGCTGAAGATCAATCACATAAGGGTAAACTACACATGCACTGTGATTATGAGATTGGATTGATGGCTTTCAATCCAACGTTTAGATGCTTCCTAGTCTTCTGGTTTCTTCTTTTTCTCTCTGCAGATCCTTCTTCAGTGCACGCAATCCAACCCACTAGTACACTCAATTTCTCTTCTTGAGAGTGGATCATTCAAGATATTTTACACTTGACGGAGGTAGTGCAAGAAAAATCACTGACACAGGCACACAAAAAACTTCACACAAGCAAAATAAAATAAGAATAAAACACACGTACGCTAATGTGCAAAAAATACACTCTCTATTCCATCTTCCTGGCCATCTCGTTAGGGATTTAATCCAGTACAGGCTCTGATACCAAATTAAAAAATTGGAGAGCAGACATAGTTCACAATTACACACACGAATATTATTTCTATTACACAAATTACATACAATAATACATCTATATATAGTTGGAATTATATCCAACTATCTCCAAACATAGAGATACTTGTTGAGAGAATCTCTCAACAACCTCTAACAAATCTCCAACCAATTCCTAAAATCATCACACAACATTAGTGGAAGCATTATCTCTAACACGTCTCCCTCGCATCAAGGATATTTCAGATATGTTTGACCCCATGAGCTACTACTACCCACACCACTTGAAAGAATGAATTAGGACAGTGGATATCAGTGGGAATAAACCCATATTTATCTTATATAGATATAATAAGGCTCATCTCTCTCGCATCAAGGATCTTTTGGGTATGTTTAAACCCATGAGCTACTACTACCTAGACCACTCAAGATACAAAAATGCGGATTTTCTCCTTACCACCATTCAAAAGTTGCAAGGCTCCGCTGGAAGCAGCGAATGGACAAATGAAAAAAATCCAAACAAAAAATGGATTCTAACTTTTTCAGATGTGTGTTCCCCTTATGTCGCTTCAGGATGATGAGAGATGCAAATTTGTAGACCCATAATCCATGTTGGGTTTTTGCCATTTCATGTTGAATCCATGTTGTGTTTTCGCCATGTCATGTTTTTAAACATTCACACATATAAAAGATGATACACTTTTATTTTTTTTCAATAGATTTTTAAATTTAACATATACTTTATTAAATAACCTCTTTTTTTAAGTTTGAGTAAGAATAATTTTTAATTAAATAAGATAGGGTATTGTGATAAATATTTTGAAATTGAGATCTGATTTGGGTATAAGCAAGGTACTTTAGGAGAAAGTGTTTTTCATCATGGGTCCTCTTGGTGTCAGAAAGGTGATAGATTCTTTTTTTCCATGATGTTTTGGGGGTTTTCCAACACCTAGTGTCATGAGAAATAGTTATTTTTTAGCAATATTGATTCTCTTCTTTAGGCTAGTCAAAATATAGAGATAGTTTTGATCTTCAAGATTAGAGATACTTTTGATCTTCAAGATTAAAGTTAACCACCTCCTTATAATATCTTAATCTTCTTGTATACTCTAATGCTTTGTAAATATAATTTAATTTCCAATAAATAAAAAGAATAATAACAAAATGTTAATTATGAAGTTTCATTAAACCTATAATATATATTTTTAAATTTATTTGTTATACATGAAATTTTAAAATATATAAAGGAGTTATTTAATAAAAATGGAGTATTGAAAATTTAATTATATATTATTTTTTTAAATAATTAAT
>JZKD02S0179152.1:12686-22894 GCA_000966675.3 Picea glauca
AGTGAAATTAGTGCACCGATGATGGACACAGTGAAGAAGAGACACAAGTCTTTTCACTAGACATAAGAGGTTGAGAAAAGCTTCAATTTGTTGAAGAAGAAAATCAGGGAACAACCAATTTTGGTGTTGCCTGATTTTAAAAAGACATTTCAAGTAAAATGTGATGCAAGTGGGTTTGCAATAAGGGTATTCTTGAGCCAAGAAGACAGGCCGATAGCATACTTCAGTGAGAAGCTGAATGGAGAGAAAGTGAAATACTCCACTTATGACAAGGAGTTCTATGATATTATTCAGGCATTGAAGAAATGGAGACACTACTTGATTCCTAAGGAGTTTGAATTATATAGTGACAATCATGCTTTGCAATTTCTGACTCAATAGGAAAAGTTGAATCAAAGACATGTTAAATGGGTTGAATACATGCAAACCTTTACTTTTGTGATTAAACATATTTTTGGAACTACTAACAAAGTTGTTGATTCTTTGAGCAGGAAATGTTTGCTGTTACAGGAATTCAAAGTCAAAACACTGGGTTTTGATTATTTCAGGGACATGTACAGAGATGATCCAGATTTTAAAGAGGCATATGAAGTAGCTGAGAATCCAATTCTTAGGGACATAAGCCAATGGATAGAATACATGATCCAGGAAGGATTACTATTTACGGGTAATCAACTTTGTATTCCAAAATGCTCCATGAGGGAGAATTTGTTGAAGGAGAAACATAGTGAAGGATTGGCCGGACATTTCGGTCATGACAATATGTTCGCAAAGTTGAATGAGTCATATTTTTGGCCAGGAATGAGAGTAGACATCAAAATATTCGTGGACATATGTAGAATTTGTCAGCATTCAAAAGGGAAAAGACAGAATGCAGGCTTATATCAACCATTACCCATACTTGACAGGCCATGGGATGTGATAAGCATGGACTTCATATTGGGTTTGCCAAGCACACAAAGAGGGTTTGA
The DNA here is from genome assembly GCA_000966675.3 of Picea glauca. Classification (NCBI taxonomy): domain Eukaryota; kingdom Viridiplantae; phylum Streptophyta; class Pinopsida; order Pinales; family Pinaceae; genus Picea; species Picea glauca. Next base: position 13,658 of record JZKD02S0179152.1, read on the forward strand.
CTCAATCTTTGTGGTAGTGGATAGATTTTATAAAATGGCACATTTAGTACCGTGTCAGAAAACCAGTGACGCAACTCACATTGTGAATCTGTTTTTCAAAGAAGTCATTTGACTTCATGGCTTACCAAAGAGCATAGTTTTGGATTAAGACACCAAGTTCATGGGAAACTTCTAGAGGACCTTATGGAAAAAGTTGGGAACAAACTTATCATTCATTTCATCTTATCATCCTCAGATGGATGGATAGATAGAAGTTGTGAGCAAAAATTTGGGAGACATGCTGAGGAGCTTGGTGATAAAACACCACAGTCAATGGGACAATATTCTGCCATAGGTGGAATTTGCATATAATGACTCACTAAACATAATCACATGGCAAATTCCATTACAAATTGTTTATGGGATACAACCAAGAGGAGTTTTGAAATTGAGAGATTCAGAACAGAATGCAACTAGGAGTGCTAGTGCAAAAGATTTCGCAGAAGCAATGAAGGAACTTCACAGCCAGGTGGAAGAGCGATTGCAGAACTCCAGCCAAGAGTATAAATGTAGAGAAAATCAACACAGGAGGCAAATTCAATTTGAGGTTGGTGATTTGATTCTGGCACATCTAAGGAAGGAAATATTCCCGAAGGGGACATATAACAAACTAAAGATGAAGAAGATTGGACCATGTAAGGTCTTGAAGAAATTTGGGGAAAATGCTTATGAGATTGAATTACCCGATGGGATTGAAATTTCTCCGATATTCAATGTCTCAGATTTGTACCCATACCAAGCCGAGGAAGAAAGAACAGGTGATGAACAACTAGAGGTTCAGTGGACAAAACATATGCCAGTTGCAGAGAAGCCACAGATGGAAATCATACTAGACAAAAGAGTTAGCAAGAAGACCAAGAGAAAAGAATACTTTAAATATTTGGTCAAGTGGAAAGGACATCCAATTGAAGATTCCAGCTGGGAAAATGAAGCAGAGATCTAGAAGCATGGACAAACCATGTGAGAACTCATGGATATGAACCCATGAAATTTTTCAAGTGAGGGAGTATGATGCAGGAGCATCGCCAACATCAAGCGAGCATGGGGTACACACCAATGCATTTTGAGCACATGATGAATTGTTTGAATGTTTTTGAAGTAGATATGCCAGACTTAAATGAGATTGTTAAAGAGAGGCGTACTTCTTGATTTGTAAATAGACCTTGAGCGTCCTGCTCTCGTCTGTATTAGGTGAAGGCATTTAAGTTAATGAATGTAAGTAGATGGAATTGAATTCCTAGATTAGACAGTTTTAGGAGCGAAGAGGGAAACATATATAGACACCCTCACTTGTATTATTGAAAAAAAAGAAGCAACATTATGAGAATAGAGAATTTAGAAGAGATCAGAGAGCTGTAGTTGAAAACACCCATATACAGAGATTTGGATTAATAGAAAAATCTTCGATTCAAATTCATGGTGTCGTATTTGTTCTCTGTGTATGCATTGTGAATGTTATGCTCATGGATGTTTATTTTCTGTTATACATTTTCTTTATATGCTATGTATATGATTTCAATATTTGTGTTTGAAGTCTGAGAGAGAGTAAGGAAATGAGTTTCAATTGTTTCTCTATCTAAGCAAGAGTTTCTGCAAGGAGTGCAGTGAGATTTGTCCGCAAGGTGTGCATCGACAGAAGTCAGAGTTCATCTCTGAAAGATGAGGAGATATAATGTTATTCTCATCCTTGTAGAAGTGAAAATTAATCACAGGATCCATGCAAGGTGTGCACAGGCTAAGAAGAATCTCAGAGTTTGCAACCAGAGGGAGTTGTTGAAAAGACTGCTATCACAGCGAGTGCACAGAGTCGAAGGATTCAATACTTGGAAGTATTGAAAAATTTCCACAAGGAGTGCGTGCAAGAGTCTTCTTGAAGACTCGAGTTGTCGAAGAAAAGATCAGGAAGTTTAGTGCCTTGAATTGTCGAAAGGAGGCACACCAAAAGTGTTTACAGGAGGGCAAGTTCTATAAGAGAACAGCGTGTTCATTTAGTAGAAATTGTCAAGGAGGAATTTGATGGTTAGAATCCTCCATGGAGGATTCGCAAAGTCCTGAAAGCCATCAAATCTCGCAGAGGAGTAGGGGAGTCACGGTAGCATTCATTGGGTGAGAATCTTGGGAGGATTGGACCGTAGGATCTAGGCCAACAGGGCCATTGGATCACCCACATATTTCACATCTCGGGGTTTTGGGAGGTGAAGAATCGAAACTTTTGTAGCGGGACTCGTGAAATCGCAAAAGGCGAAGCCCTAAAAATAGCGAAGGGATCTGAGGCATTTGCTAGGAGGACACGTGTCATGAGATCACCTGTATCGGGGACTCGAATATCGGAGGTCTGAAATTATGAAAAAGGTAGGAAGTTCTATGTGGAACCCTCGAAGAAGACGTGTCGAAAATTCACCGTTTTAGCATATCGGAGGGTAAGAGGTCAAGACTCTTGTCCCGAAAGTTCCAAAGTCGCGAAACCATGAGAAAAAATCATAGCCATTTGTTAGAAGGAGGATAGGTGGCAGCGATCTAGGGATCTCATGAATTCGGGGTTTCGCAAGGTGAAAGCCCAAAGTTTGGGTGCTCAGAGTTGTAAGAAGCGAAGTCGCGAAGTGTCGAGAACCAGCACGAGGGACACGTGGTAGAACTGCACAGTGGACCCGAGAATTCAACTAGAAGACACAGGTCACACATTGGAGGAGTGAACACCCCGTTGACCTCTCGCATCTCGGGGGTTCAGGAAAGAAAAGGGGCAAGGCTCGACGTTTGAACCCACGAAGGCATGAGAGGTGAAAGGCGCTAGTGCTTAGCCTAGCTGATGGTTGCGCAAAGAGGGCACTGGCGAAAGGGGAGCCATAACCATTTCGGGGTCTCAGGTATCGCAAAATTGGAGGAGGAAGGCTCGGATTTTCAACTCACGAACTCGTGAAAACGCAAACCACGAAAAAGAACCTGTGGATCAATTTGAAGGGGGATTCCAACAGATAATCTGAAAGAGCCAATCCATCTTGAAGGGCATATAGAACGATCTTGTGAGTGGATCTTGGTCCCGAGGGGCCAACAACGTCTGTGTTACTGGGATATAACATCTACCATCACCCTTTTCACCCGCTTTACTTTTTTCCCCACCTCTAACAACATTTTGCGACATTATTTCGCACAAAAATACCCTTTCGGAACCATTAGTGTTATAGCAATATTGTCGCAATATCTTTAAATCATCAAATATTTATAGTCCAATGTTAGGTCATGATTGTCGCAATTGCGACAACCGTAACCTAAAAATATTTCTTTTTTCTACCTATTTATTTGTCATTTATAATGATCAATTTTAACGTTAGGTCAGTTGTCTCTCTTGTGATCAACGTTGACCATATTAATTTAAACAAACTAGATGCGTCTCTCTTGTAACAAACATTGACCATATAAATTTAGTCAAAGTACATGCGTCGAGATATCAATGAATATGGGGTGGATTTAGAAAAATTGAACTTTTTCTCTTGCATGTTGCAATGAAAGAGTACTTTCATTGCAAGTGGTCGTCGCAAATTTTTCAATATGTAGTAGTGGTTGGATCACGAGGTCCATGCAGAAAAATACCGACTCTAGGGCACAAGCCTGGAACCTGCGCAAAGAAAAAACTACATAGGATATATGCGAGCCTGAAGTTCCTCTTTCTACCTAGTTTCTAGTCTGTTAGTTGGCTCTTCATATTGGCCAGTAGTGAGGTGCACTAGTCATAAACCGTGGGTCGCAAACATTCCACTGAATAGAACATAAGTGGTCTCAATTCCTGGTGAAACGAGGTCGACTTTGTGATCTGTGTCAAAATTAGGACAAGAATATTAAGACTTAGATTATTGATCACTCTGATTGGGAGTTGGACCCCTACCTTCTCAGTCCCTGCAATGCAATGAGTGGCTATGTATTCCTCTATGTTCATGCCACTCCCAGATCCCTGGGCTTTGAGGTTGACCACCTCACCCCGACATGACAATCCTATCAAAAAGTATATGTCCTTAACTTCAATCCTAAATGGTTTCCCATCAAGTTTGAAGGTCTCTATATCCGGATCCTAGTAGTTCACTAACATCTGGAGTAGTCTCACTTGAGCCCTCATACCTTTGAGAGCCCAAAAATTATACATCCCACATATTTTTAATGCCATCTGGGCTCCTGGATCTCTCTCCACTGCAACATCCACCTCTTCATGCTCTCTTTCTCTCCACTCTAGCACCGTCCTGCAATATTAAAATTACCTATTCTAGACAGTTGTTGATTTCTTCACTCATGGATCCCACAATCAATAGTTGAAATTTGGGGCAATTTGGTCCAAAATGCACTATTTGGGTAAAAAATGTGAATGGTATAGTAAAATTGGTTATTTTGACTATTTATAGAAAACATTTACCCACTTTGCATAGTTTTTGCTAGTATTTTGTCCTAGTGTACTAATTCAACAGTGGATGGAGTTGGTTTTGTGGTTTTATCCAAGGATTCTTGTGGTTTATATCACCATGTCACCCATTCATAACTTTGGATAGGTTTTTTCGTCAACCAACATATAGGATAGGTCATCAATCAATTGTGCACATTTTCATCATCCTATGACTGCAACTCATATGACTTAGGTACGAACCCATGTAGTAGTGACCCGTAACCTTCTTTCTACAAATAAAGTGTTGTTATTGAATGGTAGAGACTTACAAAACATGGGTTCCCTAGTTAGATCCTCTGTGCCATTCAAAGCCCATGTAGAGATGTTTTTATGTAGGACCGAGAGTCCCTTATAGATAATATATGAATTTGAGTTCGAACATCATTTATTACTCATAAGCATGCTGAAATATACCTAGCAAGACTCCCAACGAGTCGGGTTTAAAATATTTTCTAACTCTCTAAAAAATAAAAAAGATTGCCAATTGAACTTGTCTCTTTCACACTTGTAAATTGTATTTGAAAGGACGTCTATTTGGTGTAAGTTTACCCCTTTTTTCAAACCAAGTAGACTAAATTTACAAAAAAGGGACATTTTTTGGCGTTAAGTTGTAATTGCATCTCCTTCTCTTGCTTGCAATATTGATCCTATTGTCAGTTCTCTCTTTCACATTATAATGCTATCACCTTAGCAGTTTTCATCATTAGCCAAGAAGAACCTTGTTTATATCCTTTGCATCTTGACACCCTATACCCCAAGAGGAAACATTCCCCCAAGTGTCCATATCCTGCATGAACCTCCTTACATTGATCATAGGTATGTTCCACTGTTGGAACTAGTTGCTTACTAGCGACACATGTTTCCTCCTCTATATCATAACATTCATTTGACTATGAAAAAACAAAAAACGATGGGAAGGAATAGAATATTATCTTATATTGGTAGCAGCCATGTCGTATTTGATCAAAGCATAAATTTTTGAGTCCACTTTTCATCAAAATTTTGTATTTATCATGACCTTAGGAAGCTAACCTTGTTACTTAAAGTTAACTCCCACCACTGGTTATTTTTCTAGTCCCTATGGAGAGTTTGATTGGTGCCTCCTTCAATGCAAATTTTCATCATCGAGTGTATGTTGCCAGAGTCTTCCATATCTCTCATGATCTTGTTCAAAGGATGTATATCAACCCATGTCAGCCATTCCTCATAACTCTTGACTTTGCATATCGGTCATACCCTCAGTGTGTCTTAGAGTTACATGAATATGTATTCCTATCATGCACCCTAGTCCTACTTTCATCATTAGTAGGTAACCTTGAATTCAATAGTCAACATTTCATCATTGGTCATTGAGTGGGGGGTTTCCCTTGTGTTTGACGGAAAGAAATCTGTTCACACATTGGGATGCATGCAGTGTCTTGGATTCCATTAGCCTTATTGGTGGTTTCCTCTCCTTTTTTAGCAGGTTTCCTTTTTGGATTCTATTCAGAGGGTCTTTTTCATATATCGCTTGCATCTGGCGCACACAAAAGATGCACAGGGTCCTTGATTCATGAACATGTTCTTCATTCAAACTCCTATAAATCATCAAGAACATGCTTTGTACCTCATGTTGAATGATGAGAGATTCCTTAATTCTCTCCTTTTAGTAGGTATCCTTCCATTGAATTCATCCCATCTTTTATGGAAACAAGGCCTAGAGTCCTATGAGTACCTAGAGGCTTGCAGTCATTAGTGGCAGGTTCTCTAGCCATCGATAGTTGGGAATACATCAATGTTTTCTGATCGATGGATTATTCAAGTATTCGACCTAAAACCCTTTTTTCACACTTGTAATAATGTACTTGGTGCCTTGATACCTACTTTTAGTTTCTCGGTTCTGAACCATGCCGACACAAAAGTTTGTCATTAATACTCTTCTGCTAATTACATTTTAATAGAAATGCTCTTATCACATCTAATTAATGTCTTGCAAATATTTTAATTGTTATTCCATGGGCATATTTTTTATGAATATTGACAGATTATGCTCTCTAATGTGCTAACTCTATATATTATCACCATATGCTTTCCTATCTTGGTTGTTGAGGAAAATTTGCAGGTGTATTGCTTTGAGTGAAGTGCTCAATGATGGAATTCATCAAACGTCTCGATGAGGTAGCCTCTTTATATTGTCTTATTATCATATTTGTTTATATAGAATACTTGATATTAGGTTTTATTTCCATATTCATTTCCGTATGTTTTGGTTTACCCCATGCCATAGAGAGATTTTCCTCATAACATTCCCCCGCCACTTCTTCAACCCCTTCATGTTCTAGTCCAAAAATGGTCCGAAATATATATGGAATTTATTATTGGTCTTCCTACCTCTGAAGGAAAATATGTTATATTTCTAATGGTAGATCAAATAACCAAATATTCCCACGTTTTTGGGATTTATTCAAAATCCAAGGCTAGCCAAGTCGTTGATATCTATGTTAAAAGAAAATTTAAGCTTCATCTATTTCCCAAGGTTATCATAAGCGATAGGGATCCCAAGTTCACTAGAAACTTTTGGAATGAATTATTTCACAAAGTTGGGACATCCTTAACCATGAGTACTTCATACCATCCCAAAATATATTGCTAGAATGAAGTGGTTAATAATGCCTTGAAGGGTATGTAAGGAATTTTGTGAATGATCGTCAAACACAATGGATTAATTGGTTACATATTTTAGAATGGTGGTACACTAGTAAATATCATACCTCAACAAAAATGTCACCATTTGAAGAATTGTATGGTTATACTCCTCCCTCAATTAAGGAATACGTCATCAATTCCAAAGTTCCTACCATGAAAAACTATCTAGCTACATCTAATGAAATTTTACGTACACTTAAAGATAACCTCAAACAAGAAAGGAACCAAACCAAACAACAAACTGACAAAAAAAGAACCAACCAAGAATTTATGACAAGAGATTGGGTATTTGTTAGACTATAGCCTCATTCATTTGGGTCATGCCTTTTTGTTTATCCAATTCTCCTGCTACCTTCCAAGCAATAATGAATGATTTATTTTGTCTGTACCTACAAATGTTTGTACGTTTCTTATTTGATTATATCTTGTTTATATAAAGAACTGGAACTCACACCTCAAGCACATAGAGACAATATTAAAACTCCTTCAAGAGAATAATTTCTATGCTAACAAATCTAAATGCATCTTTGGAAAAAAAAAGATAGTATTTTTGGCACATGTCGTATTAGATGAAGGAATAAAGATTGATACGAAGAAAATTGTGGAAGTTATTGGGTGGCCTAGCCCCAAATCAATCACAAAATTATGAGGATTCCTTATTATTATCGGGTACTACAAAAGATTTGTTTCAAACTATGCACAAATTGTGGCCCCATTAACAACCCTATTGAAAAAAATGCATTTAAATGGAATGATGAAGTTGAAGCTTGTTTTAGAAGGTTGAATCTCTTACTGACATCCACCTCAATTTTGAAAACACCATATTTCTCCAAAACATCTATCATGTTGATTAAGGTTGGTTTTCATTGATGTCAACCCTTGAAAAAATCCCTGTAGCACAAAGGTTTGGGTAATAGACCCAATATTGTTTGATGTAAATATGAATCATTATTATTTTTCCATGGTTGATAAGAAGTAAATATGGATGAACTCCAAAGTGATCCCCTTATGGTGAAATCCCTCACGGGAAGACGCTTTGTGGAGTAAGAGAACCCATGCTTAATTGTGGAATAATGAGATGAAGGAAAGTGAATTTCTCAAGGAAAATATCCTAGATGGATAGTTCTTGTCATGTCATTTCTAGTGGTATGTGGAACGTCACATAATTCCTCATGGTTAGAGAGTTATGGCCATGAGAAGTTGGTGACCCCGGGTTTGGGTAATGGAACCAAGTTTGTTTGATGGGTAATAGATCTGTCGTTACGCGCATAAACCCACGGTTGAGGGATTCATACACGCAGGAAATACAAGTGGTTCTTAAGTGAACATCTGTTGGCCACCCTTGTAACCCCTGTTGGTACCCCTTCGAGTGGTAGCACATCAGACAACACCTGTGTACGGATCGGCCTAGATTTCCTACAGCCCTCTTTAGATAAACCTATCGACCGCAGGACTGCTATAGTGTCACCGAGAACAACACTTGGGAAGATACTCTCTAGTACCTGGGTAGTCGGGTAGTACAGCTAAGGGTACGGTCTATCCTCCTTAGTTAGTGCCTTGAGATATTGGGCTGAGTACTACTGTTGGACACCACATGTATATCAAAGAGATAGAGCATAGGACAAACCCTTGTCTGTCGAACCCTTGAATACCTAACCCTTGGGGAACATAAACAACCACATAAACAAATTAAACCAACGAGATCTAGTGACGCACATCTGTGTTTGCATTGCTAAGTAAATACTCTCTGATTCATAATTTGGGGATTTGAGCACTGCAACATTCTTCAGAACAAAGTATAACCCTACAGTTGTTAAAAAAAAAAAAAAGTCTGGAAAAATTTTCACCATTATTTGAGACCTATTCCATTAGACTCATCTCTTCCCCCTTGTCACATTCATCCATATCATTTTTCGGTAAAAAATTATGACCCCGCCCACTCCCATTTTTTCACCATTATTTGAGACCTATACCATTAGACTCATCTCTTCCCCCTTGTCACATTCATCCATATCATTTTTCTGCAAAAATTTCTAACCCCGCCCGCTCCCTTTCCAGTTCACCCATCATCATGGCCCATACCCGTA
>JZKD02S0179174.1:0-14960 GCA_000966675.3 Picea glauca
TGTTTCAGCAAACGACAGTTAAACAAAACGTAAACAAAAATTATACTAACACACTTCTATCTAATGGGTGAATCTTGTGATGAAGGTGGGCCCTCCCTTCTCACAATATTCCCCTAAACAAAAAGATAGAGAAGGATACTCAAAGCAGTTTTATATTCATATGTCGAAATATCACATTACAAGTTGAAAGAATAGAATACGTCTCGCTTCTCTGGAGTTGCTTCAATGTATCAAAACTTGGATCCCTCGAATGGTGATTTCCCCTGAATTTAAAGAGGAAATCCCTTCAATACAATCATTACAAAGCATATCTGAATCCTATCCTAAATCAGATCTTCTTTCTAAATCAGCATAGGATGTCCTATTCTCACGCAACCGAATGCTAATACAGGAACTAAACGGAGTATTGTTGTTACGGCTGGTGTAACAGCTCCTTCTCATCGCTGCTGATGTTGTTTTACCATCGCAATTCACGGGCTGTTTCAGCCACATGAATTTCTCTCTTGACTGTGTCGGCTTTGACTGCTAACTGTAACGGCTTGTGTTTCAGCATCGTTGGTTCTGGTGGTCTCCTTCTGTGTTTCAGCATTTGCAATTCTGAACTGTGTGAAAGCTCCGTGTTTCAGCATCTGCGTCCTCGATCTATGTAGCAGCTCCATGTTTCAGCATCTGCATCCTTGAACTGTGTAGCAGCTCCGTGTTTCAGCATATGCGACCTCGGACTGTGTAGCAGCTCTGTGTTTCAGCATATGCGACCTCGGGCTGTGTAGCAGCTCCGTGTTTCAGCATTAGTTCAGCAACAACGATCTTGGACAGTTCTGTGTTTCAGCACAGGCTTCAAATGCTGATATGCAATTATGGACACTTATGCACTTCTAATCAATGGTTAAGTACAAAAGTAATGTAAAATATTATGCAAAACAGATTGAGCATATAGTAATGAGAAAGGACGTTGTATACCTTGGAATGATCAGATGAAGTGATATTATGAGTCTAAATATAAGTGATGAAGGGTATAATGATGGAAAAAAGTATGGGCAAAAAGGTACAATATGTGGTCCTAACAGTAGACAGCCTAGAAATCAGCAATAACCTTCTTGTTCCTTCAGCTTTGGCCTTCCTTTCATGTCCTTAGACTCTCGTGTTTCTAGGAGAAGAAGAGGTGAATCACCTGAAATTAATCCTATTTTTGAGATAGGAAGAAGGAACGTTGTGTTATCTACCCAACAAAGTTCTCTAAGGAGAACCTTTTCTGATTCATTTAGTTCGTCCTTTTCTCCCTTACCTATCATCCACAAGATGGCATCTAGTGGTGGCTGTGGTCGCACTGGAAGTTCTTCCTCCTCTCAGTATTCAGCATCGTCAGTGATTGGTAGCTTATATAGCCACCATATCCCTCTCCAATCTACCACAAATCCCACCAAAGTCATAAAAACGTATGGGATTTTTCAATTTGAAGAAGACACCACAACCACACCATGGAATATTTCCTCTCCTCTTAACCTAGCACCTACTACTCATCCACTTCCTAAATTCAAGGAGAATCTTCCCAGGTTTTCAAGAAATAACATTTGTCTCTACAAATGAACACCTGGTGGCATTTTCTAATGCTTTTCACAACATAGGGGCCAATGACAACGATACTTGCATGCACTTATTTATCAATTCCTTGGAAGGAAAGGCTGCGGACGATTTCTTTGACCTTCCTCCTAAGATTTTTTCTACTTGAGAGGAGTTAGTCTATTGTTTCAAATCCACCTATGGGAAATCTAAAATCCCAACTGAGCAGCTACGGGAGTACAATAACATCGCCTATAAGAATGGTGAGACCATCAAGTCCTTGAACTTGTGTTTCACTAAGTTATACAATCAATTCCCTAAACTCATTCGACCTCATAACCAAGCCACTTTCATGCATTATTATAATGCATTACCTTCTCCCTATAGTCATAGGATTGAATTAAAATCCATTGATAATCTCGATTCCGCTCTACATACTTTTTTAGAGTATGAAGGAAAACTCAAAAGAACGGATCTTCCTCAGGGAGAATCAATTAAACAGATAGGCATGTTCACCCTCTTACAACTTGTAAAAGACATGAATAATCATATGATAATGTATGAACAAAAGGGAAATGTCTCCCCTCTCACCCCTAGAGCTTCATCCTCTTCTCCACCACCCTTTAGAAGTCCAATTGAAAATAATTTTCAACCTAAACCTATCATGCTTCAAATTTGGTGTAACTTTTTCGAGGAAAACCATGAGGAAACCACATGTGAGGTAAGGAAGAGCGCTAGAGATAATATCTTTGGTAAAAGAACAGAAACTACCATCGTTGTGCTAGATTTTGCAGATCCAGAAGATGTCATGATCATCAATACTAGGAACAAATCATATGCTCCCAAAGGCAAATATGATCCTCCCCGCAATTCTTCTAGCCTGAGCGCATCCTCAATAGTTTCTACTATTCAGGTTCCTAATATTTCTGACATTCAAGGAACTACTTCCCCTCTCCCCTCTTCCAAATACAATATCCTAAATCAGTTGGCCAACATCAAAGAAGATGCAACCCTTCTGGACATGGTTGTCGTCCCTAAACAACAGAGGCATCTAAAACAATTCATGGAAGGAAAATCTTTTATTGTAGCCAACCTATCTAAAGAGTTAAATGAAGAGGATTCGTCTGTAAATAAAGTAGGTGTACATAAATTTAGATACCCTGTAAAAAATCCCCCTTTTATATTTCTGTAAATATTATGGATAAGATTTCCCATTGTTGCCTCATTGATGGTGGTTCAGACCCAAGTGTGATGTCGAAGATTATTATGAAAGAGATAGGTTTGTCTTGTACAAATGAAAACTTCAAAATCATGCTCTCTTATAATAGTGTACAACAAACAACTATAGGTGATATTAAAGATGTGACCTTATTTTTATGCACACACCTTGAAATAAGGACAACCCTTAGCATTTAGGTAATTGATATGCCAGTAAGCAATTACTCAATCATCTTGGGAAGAGATTGGCAAGCTTTGATAGGTGGATACCTCTCACTCGATGGGACACACTCATCCATTCCTCGGAATGGTAAAAACATTATAGTCCTTAGAGAGGGAAGGATTTCACCTTACATAAAGAGTGTCCCACAACCTAATGTGAACTATATCGAAGAGGACCTAGGGGTGTATTTCATATTTTTTGAGGAGGATAATATTCCATTGGAACAAATAAATTTAGATGATGGTATGTGTCACATGCACTTTGATTGTTCATGCTCGAATGAAGGTAATGGAGCTGGCATAATCTTGTACTCTCCTGTGGGGAAAATTCATAACTTTTCTTACAGGTTGGAGTTTGCTTGAATAAACAATGTCACTGAATTTGAAGCTTTATTATTAGGCATTGAAAACACCTATAATCTTGGTTGTGGTCACCTTTCAGTTTTTGGAGATTCTGATCTTGTTTTGAACCTTGTATGTAAGATATACTCTCCTAGCAACAATTTGATGAAACGATACACCCAAACTATTTGGGCACTTATCTCGAACCTATTATATTTCAACATTACTCATGTGAAGAGGGAATTGAACTCAATGGCTAATCGGTTAGTTGTTTTTGTAGCCTCTCCTAATCGACAACTTCTCCCACATAGACCTGATTGTACTTTTCAATCTCTATATCATCCACATATTCATGACAATATAGAATCCTGGCATGTCTTCCCTAGAGATGAGAGAATCTTTGCTTTCATTCAAAATGAACCTTATAAACCCAAGGAAATTATATCTATAGAAGATAACAAGATTCCTAAAGTCTTGACTCCTCTAGAGAGTTTGTTTTCATCAAGTGATGTAGGCAATAAAGAGAAACAGAAAGAAGAGGAGTCAAAAAGGAAGGTGGGTGAAACCATCTCCTTGAACATTGGGGCACCCGAGTCTCCAAATAATGTTAAAATAGGTGCCCAATGTTCTGATGAAGAGGAAATGAAGTTTGCCAAGATGCTTAGTGAATTTCAAGATGTTTTTTCTTGGTCTTATGAGGATCTTCATTGTTTTGATATTGATCTCATACAACATGCCATTCCCATCAAGGAAGGGATAAAACCAGTTAGGAAAAAACAAAGACCTATCAACCATGCACTAGAAGTAACTATTCTATGCGAGTTGGAAAAAATCTTGAAGGCTTGAATCATCTTTTCGGTCAAGTATTATAAATGGGGTTCCAATTTGGTTCATGTTCGGAAAGCAACTGGTCAGATTAGATTATGTGTTGATTTTCACACATTAAATCAGGCTAGTATAAAAGATCACTTTCCTCTCCCTAACATGGAAATGATTTTGTAGCAAGTTGCAGGGACACAGATGATGTCCTTACTTAATGATTTTTCCAGTTACAATCAAATCAAGGTAAAAAGGGCAAATAAATATAAAACCACCTTTATTAATCTTTGGGGTACCTTGAATTACGAATGTATGCTTTCTGGATTATTTGATGTGAGTACCACTTTTAAAAGACCTATACAAATAACTTTCGACAATTTGATCAGTAATATTATTCATGTTTATCTTGATGATCTAACTGTGTACTTTAAATAGCTATCAATTGTCTCGAAATTTCAAAAATTATGGCTGGGTCCTTTCAAGATCACTTTTGTCTTGGGTACTAACTCTTACATTCTAAAAGATTTGCAGGAGCGATTTTTTTACTACAACACTAACGGTTCTCACTTAAAACACTATGTGCAACCAATTTGAAAAGTTTTAACACTGTTTGGATTTTATGTATATTAGTAGTCTAGTTATGTTTTCACCACTGCTTTTTAATTCTGGTTTTATAGTAGTTTGAATTATGCTTTCCTTTTAATAGCTTCCTGTTTCTTTTAAAATTATGTCATTTTATTTCTGTTGTTTTAAATTTTGTAGTCTCATTTCTATTATGAATTTTATTGTTTTTCATCTTTTAGTTTATTTTTGGTCAAGAGTAAGATGTTGGATCAGTTCTGCCACAATGACACTCCTGCAAGGTATTGTTAGTCAATAATAATCAAGCTTACATAGTTGTTACGATGTTCCCCCTGAAATCATAATTGAATTTGTTATCTGCTTTCACTATTGTCTTATAAGGAAATTGGTTATCTCCCTCTTTTGCTATCCATTTCTTCATCCATTTGAGAATTAAAAGAGAAAGTCCATAAATTTTTCTCCTTGAAGTAAAGAGAAAATTATGGTTGAATGATTATGCATACAGGGATAAAACCCCTCATACTTAACATTTTTCATGATTTATTCCCAAATTCCCGATCATTTTTCCATTAAATCCGCTCACTTCCCCCGGTTGCATAATCATTATGGTTATACCTTCTTGATCCGTTGTTCTTGGTATGTGAGACCATACATTCTGGGTTCTTAATCTGTTGGAAACATATTTCTCTGTGGAGTCGCCAGTTTTTCACGATCAAAATCGTAATGAGGAATCTCGCCCGCAAAGTATTGCTTAAGCCTATTATTTAAACTACGTTAATGATATATAATACTAGTAGGTGGGACCCCCTTATAGACTGGAGGATCAAAGATAGTCTTATCACACATTTTATGTTGTTGTTTCGATGTTTCTTACAGGGTTCTACATGATTGATGATGAAATATTGGTTTTGTTTACGACATAATGGAATATGGATAATGTAATTGATGTGTTGATTATGTTATTCTAAGCTCTAAAATTTCATGTTATGAATGGCTTATATTTACTTTTATTACATTTCCATTGTCTCCATGCTTCATTACCTGCTACACCTACACAAGACACGTGTTAGTAACAAGAAGAGACAAGAGAAATATGACAAAAAAAACACTGGAACAATACTATACATTGTACAAACTAAAATAGAGGAAATTAATGTTAGTACTAACTAGCAATGTTAGTGGCTATACGATTTATATTGAGTTATATTGGGCATATTTGATATATGTTATGGTATAGTTTGGGCAATGGTTAATATGGATTGGGGTGGCACAAATGGAAAGCAATATGTGCAAGTTTCGATGCATGGAATTAATGGCGTGGATTAATGGTATGGTTTGGCTGGTTGTCGTGTACTAGGAAATTGAATGAAATGGAGGATGGAAGCGATGTGCAGTAAATGCACGTCACTCCATACTTATCCCACTAGGTTGTCACCCTAGCATGATTATTGTTCATTTTGTTTTGTTGTGGTTAAGCTCTGACATTCAGGTGTAGAGGGAACTTCTCCACAAGCTCACATTTTTAAAGCCATTGGTTACAGGTATGGTTCTTTTCGCCCATCCATGAATTTTCTCTATGTATGAAATGAACGTTGGCTCGGTAATGTGTTGGTATTTGTTTTCTTAAATTGGAAACTATGTATACACGTGGTTTTTTCTCTGGAAAGACTATGTGTGTTATTCATTGCAAATGGAAAAATTGATGGTTGAAGTTGTGATTTCATTGGATGTTCTGTGTGGTGGAAACTTTGATGGCTCTCTGTTGTCTATATAGGTTTTTTGTTGGAAGGTTTCATTCTGTTTAGCCTTGTTTTCTGCCTCCTCACAGTTATGGCAACCATATCTATTTCTATTCGGTTCTATGGGGTTTTTGTGTATATTTTGAACCACCTTTTGGTCACTATATATCTTTTCTCTTGGTCGAGGTCTTATTTTGTGGTATTGGCATCAACATAGCTCGTTATGGGGTGTTCATTATTCCAAGAAGTGTGATTTAGGGTTGTTGGTAGTACCTGGGTTTTGTATTTCCATCGGCATTGTTATAAGTGGTTCGGCTCTTGAGAATATTGCGAGGTTCATGACTCTGCACATTCTTAGTATCGGTTACTCTCCAGTGAGAAATATCTGCTCCTCTGCATCGTGACCTACCCTACATAGTGTTCTCACCTATCATTGATATGGTTTACCTCCAATCTCCCTGTGTTAGGTGAATGAGAGAACCCTTGATTATTTCTTATGCTCATTGGTTACAGAGCTCGATTTTGATAAACTCAACCAGTCGCACTCTGTTGAGTATCTTGTTGACTGTCATAAGTTGTTTGAGTAGTATTGACAGTGTCTTTGATTATTGTCTTGTCTCTGTTTGATCGGGTTGTTGGAGAGTTGTAATTGGAAATGATAATTGGTATATAGTTGTTGCCTCCTTTTGATTGTGACAGTTGAATCAATAACTCAACATCGTTATAAATTGATTGATTGGGAGTAAACGGTAATGTACAATCACAGAGATGCTTCTTTGTGTTATGTGTTGGTCTGTGTGTTCCTACAACGTGGTATAAATGGAAATTGGTGGTTTTTGTGTGTTTAATTTGCCCCAATCGAGATTATTGAAATTTGAAGTGTTGATGACTGTGACTTGGTTGTCTACTGTGTATGATTTATGGAAACATCGTGCATCATTTTGTTTTATTGCACTATAAGAGATGAAGCATGAGGCTTTTGGCAGTATGGTTTCATTGCAAATTTAATTGTTAAAGGAATGGAATCGGACATGTTTTAAAAGAGTCTGTTCAACTCAAGAAAGACATGTGTCTATGTTTCATTTGAGGATTTAGAAATTATGGGCAGTGGTTGATATATTTATATGTTGAACAGAGTTGAAGCAATATGGCTGTGTGTTCCTTTGAATTTTTTTTTAAATATAAAATGGAAGGAAATGAAAAGAAATAGAATTATGTTAACAAGATGGGTGAAAGTCATGACAGTTCTAAGTATGATTATACACTGTATTAATTGAAAAAATTGGATGTGGGACAGTGAACAAGTTTAACGAACAGTAATTGTTTAATTGGTGTTGGATCATTTGCATTGAATACAGAATTGTTTTATGGATTACTTAATTAGTTTTTCAAACAGTATTTGTTCTTTTCCCTACCATTATTTCACTTTTTGCACATTACAATTCCCCTTGCCTGCCCATATTCACTATCCACTCCCTATTCTTAAAATTTGATTATAGTTAAGATAAACTTTGTATTATGATAGTTAAAGAGATTGCACAGAGATGAATTACGGTGATATATTCTTTTGGTTTATGATACAATTGATTGTTTGATGTCTGTCAGTAGTAATCATGATCTTTTCCCCCTCATTTTAACACTTTTTCACTTAATACAATCCCTCACATATCCTAGAACCCTTGTTCACCCCCTGCTCATTGAAAACTATTAAACGATTTGTATGGATTGGATTGCATGAGTCTGATATATTGTTGAGCCAATTTCATTTCATATTTAAAAAGAGTTGTCATTTATGGTTGTTAAAGAAACTATTTGCTAATCAATAATGCATACAAGAATGATGTTTTTCAGCAGAGGTAGCCATGGTTGGGGTAACCAAGGAAGAGAAATTTGGAACAGGGGCCCTAGAAGGCCAAGATTCTCTATACGCTTTGATGCAGACTCGCAAGAGTTAGGCCAGCTATTTCAAGATGGATTTTTTAATTGGATTGGGTAAGGAGTGGTCCAACCTAAGCCTAAAAGACCTCCCTTCCAAGCCCCACTAGTCCCTGGTATCCCAGTGCCCCCTCATGTCTCCCTGCAACCTGAAGTCCCCGAAAATGATGGATGGAAAGAGATTGTCCACCCAAAAATCTCTTAACATCATGGCTACCCTAACTTGTCTCTACCTGCTTCTCCACCTATTAATCAAATTTTCCAAGTTTCCCCTGTCCACTCACCAGTACAATCTTCTCATGCAAGAAAAAGGTTAAAAATCGAGGCCCACCATGCCCCTTCCAAAGGAAAAGTCATTGTTGCCCCTTCCTCACCCTCAAATGACTCTGCCAAATCTGTGTCCTCCTACATGCATTTGAGAGATGATTGCTCTCATGTGATCAGTGAGATTAGGCCTAAAGGCTCCACACAGCCTAAGGAAAATTCAGAGAGATCAAAAGGTGACAGCAGCAATAAGGGAAAGATTGCCTCCCAGAGCAGCAAATATGGATTTTAAGTGTTTTTATTTATTGATTGTTGAGAATAGTTGACTTCTGAAATTTTGGACAACACACTATTTTTTGGATATATGGGTAATATATTTTTGGAAATAATTTCAATTATCATTGATATAAATTGTCAAAATATGAAAGTGATTATGGGAGTCACAAGGAGGGATGTTTTGTGTGATTAACTAGTTGTGTTATGATTGTTAAAGAACTAAAGGGAGTCACAAGGGGTCCCACCTACTAGTTATTATTTATTAAAACCCCTTATTATGATTTTATTACTTTTTCCCCTTAACTAAAAAGTTGGCCGAGTTTTAGTTAACTTAACTAAAGAAGTAGTTCAACTAATTCAACCAATTCTAATTTTCTTAAAGGCAAAAGGAAAAGGAGGAAGAAAAGGAGAATAGAAGTAGAAGCATACTAAGTGTAGAAATTTCAATACAACTTAAGTATTTCCTGTGATTCTCCTGATCTAACAATTATATGTCACTGTTAATTACAAAATCGCTTCTACTAATATTCTTGCAGAAAATTAAACCACGATCACAAAGTGAAATATCAAGAACACATAACACAGAAGTTTTACCGAGAAAGTGTAAAGCTAAAAAACCCCACTATCATATATTATGTATATCATGGATCATGAAACAATCTCATCCAAAACTCTAATCCAATAGCTCGCAGTACAATAAAATCGTCTCACACTGTCATACAAAACAAATCAGCAAATACATGTGCCAATTCTCTGTGTCCAGATAGCCTGCCTCCTCTGCACAATCCCTGCAATTATAATTCTCACAATGAATTCAAATTACTTAGTTTTTCACATGCTAATTAGCATATCCACCACATGTGTGATTGCATGAGTGCACTTCACTCAAATCACAACTGATAGACAAACTATCCCTTTCACCTGTTATCTCAACTGGGTCTCCAATGGATCTGACATGCATGTAGTTAACTGTGGCGAATCTTCAGTTGCATGTGAATTCACTGATTGTGAATTAATGAATAATTAATTCACTGAACTCTCACTAGTGCAAGTTTAGTTACAACTAGTACAATTGAGCTTAACTCACTTAAATACACTTACAATTCTGTTACATCTCCAAATCACTCAGTTATAAATGAGATAATAGATTAATATTTATTGTCCAACTTATTTAAGGGAAAAGTAAATTAGACACATGTTTCTTGTTGACTTTTCAACACTCCCTCTCAACAAGAAAGGGATTATCCTTCGCCCCAATCCTGTCTCTATGATATTCGAATTTGCTCCTGGTGAGCGCCTTCGTCAGAATGTCTGCATCTTTATCTTCCATAGGAATGTATTGAAGCAACATGATCTTCCGCTGCACACAATCTCTGAGATGATGATACCGGATATATATATATGCTTAGATCTATCATGAAACACAAGATTAATCGAGAGTTTAATGCAACTCTGATTATCACAATAAATCACTGTCGGATCTAAATGAGAACCAAACAAACCAACCAAGATATTTCTCATCCAGATAGCCTCACATGCAGCTTGACTTGTTGCCATGTATTCAGCTTCCGCTGAACTAAGTGCCACGGATCTGTGTTTCTTATTGTACTAAGAAACAGTTGTAGATCTGATACTAATGATCCCCCCTGATGTGCTCTTTCTGTCTGTTGGGTTGCCTGCCCAATCTGCATCCATGAAGCCATGCAACTTTACCTCATCCATCTGTCTGTACCATAATCCATACTCAGATGTGCCCTTCAGATATATCAGGACATGCTTACCTGCCTTCCAAAATATTTTGGTAGGCTTAACCATTGCTTGACTTAGATGGTTAACCGCATAGCAAATTCCCGGTCTCATGTTCACTAAATACATTAGTGAACCCACTAACTATCGATAGATAGTAGCATTCCCTACCTCTCCAAAAGTAGCATCCTCTTCCCTCCAGTTTCCTGGAAGAGGAGTATCCATGGGTTTACAACCCTCTATGTGAAACTTACCCAGTATCTCTCTTTCATACTTGCCTTGAGACACAAAAATTTCACCATCTCGCTGCCATATTTCCAATCCAAGGAAATAATGAAGGAGGCCCAAATCCTTCATCTCAAACTCCTTTACAAGGTCATCCTTGCATGAGTGTATCAACTGCTCATCACCAGTCAATATTAAATCATCAACATAAATCACAATGATTAAGAGCTTACCCTCCACCAAAATTTGGTATAGGTTTGCATATGCTTCACTTTTGCTGAAGCCCAATCGGGTGAAATAGCTATATATCTGAGTGTACCAAGCACGGGGTGCTTGCTTCATCCCATATAGTTCTCTCTTGAGTCTACACACATGCGACTCCTTATCAAAGGTCTCAAAACCTTCTGGTTGTTCAATGTACACTTCTTCCTCAATAATCCCATTAGAAACGTAGTTTTTACATCCATCTGATGAATGCACCAGCCCATCTGCGCTGAGAGTGCAAGGATGGATCTTATGGAAGAGTACCTTGCGATAGGTGCAAAGGTCTCATCATAATCTATCCCCTCAATCTGTGAGAAGCCTCGGGCCACAAACCTGGCCTTATATTTCTCCACACTCCCATTAGCAACTTGCTTTACCTTGTAGATCCATCTCGAACCTACCACTGATTTGTCGACTGGTCTTGGGACAATTTCCCATGAATTTTTTTTGACAATGGAGTCATACTCCTCTACCATAGCATCAACCCAAGTGGGATCCTGCACTGCTTCTTGAAAGGAAGATGGTTCAATCACAATACATTTTCTCATGAGAGCCATGTATCCAGCAAATCGATTAGGAGACTGTCTCTATCTGCGCTATGAAGTAGGGGCTCCTACATTCTGTGTAGCATCTAGTCTCAACCTATCAGCTTCTATGGTGCACTTTCTGCCATTTCTGATGGATGGATCTGCATGAGTGAGTTTCCTCCACTCCATGAACCTCCTCATGTGGTTGATCCACATCTTGAGACTCATCTTTGGGAACCAACAGTTCCTCTTTTGCATGCAAGTCTAGCTCCCTCTCAAGCGACAACCACATGGCTTTCCCCTCATCGAATTTTATATCCTGTCACATAACAGTCATCTTACTATTCGGAAAATGCACACGATAATTATGGGGTTTTTCTGCGTACCCCACAAACATCCCAACTTCAACAGTCAGTTCCATCTTCTTCCTAACATCCTTGGTCACATGCACATAAACAGATAAGCTAAAAATTTTAAATGAGAAACATCAAGTTTCTTACCAGTGAAAGCTTCTTCAGGTGTACTCATACCAAGTACTCCATGAGGACAACAGTTTTGCACATAAACCATAGTATTGCATGCTTCCTCCCACAAATGCATTGGTAGGCCATGATCATGCAACATCACTCGTGTTGCACCCATGATCATTCTGTTCTTCCTCTCCGCGACCCCATTTTGTTGTGGGTTATGAGGCGATATGAGTTCTCTTCGAATTCCTTCTCTGCTGCAAAAGTATCTAAATTCCTTAGAGATGTATTCTCCACCATTATTGCTCCTTAGAGATTTCACTTTCTTCCCCAACTCGTTCTCCACCAATGCTTTAAACTCACAGAAATTTGAGAATGTTTGATCCTTCTTCTGCATGAAGAATATCCATCATTTACGAGAAAATTCATTAACAAAAATAACATAATACCTATGTTTTGTTGTTGAAGAAACCGATAATGGTCCACACACGTCTGTGTGAATTCTCTCCAGGATCACCGAAGCACGGTTCTCCTTTTCATGAAAAGTGGACTTTACATACTTCCCTAGGGTGCACCCCTTACACTGATCTAATTGAGAAAGTGTTCCCCTTGGAATTCCAGTAGATATTTGTTGCATGATATTCAAGGCTCCATGATGAAGATGGCCCAATTTCCTGTGCCATACTTTTCCCTCATCCTGGCCCACCACTTTTTCTGCCTTGCTCACCATGGCACTGCAACCATCTACCTCCAGCATGTAGAGATTCTTAACTCGAATCCCTATCTTCTTGACTTGACCCGTTTCTTTATGTCGCAGGAAATATTTTCCACCATTGAAAACAATGTCATAGCCTCTATCCTCCAACATTGCGACTGAGACCAGGTTTTTCTTCAGACCTGGAACATGCATAACATTTTTCAATTGAAATGGTTTACCTGAATCCCTCTGAAAGGTAATGGTACCAATACCAGTCATACTATATCATCCATTGTCACCCATCTCTATATGCATTCTGAGATATTTCTCCTCCAAGTCACTGAAAGACTCTTTATCTCTCGTCATGTGGTAGGAAGTAGCACTATCCAAATACCACACTGATCCCGATGCACTTGAAGCTATGCATGCGATCAAAGAGAAGTCAAGTTCAAATTGAGAGACAAGAGCCTCACCAGTTGCAGCTCCAACAATCGTCTTGTTCTTCCTCTTCTGCGGACAGTTAGTAGCGAGATGCCCATGTTCATGACAGTGAAAACACTTCACTTTGGACAAATCTAGCTTCTTGACTTTAGACTCAGATTTTGAATGGAATTTCTTCCCTTTTCATTTCCTTGCCTTGGCAGTCAAAGAAAAATCCTCTTCATCATCATGCTTTGATGAAGATCCATCTCTGATGTTCCACCTAAACTCCTCTTTCACTAGATCCGACCATAGTCATTCCCATTCTAGCAATATTTCCCTTCCATTGACAGAGTCTTGATAACTATGCTAACTCTTGGGAAGTCCTAGGAGAGCCAAGCTCACCAAATCATCAGCAACAACCGTTATTCCCACACTTCCAAGCTCATCCTGACATTGAACAAACTTCGTGAGATATTTTTCAATGGAGTCTCCCTTCTCCATCTTGACATTCCTAAGTTTATCTTTGAGCGCCAATTTCCTATGGTCTCTAATGTTTTGGAACAGATCCGTCAAAACCTTCCACATTGCATGTGGTGTGGTTTTCCCATGGAGACTTGAGACAATGTCGTCTCGTACTCCCTCCAATAGAATCCTCCTCGCCTTTGCCACTTTCTTTTGCCATGCATCAAGATTTGCAATGTCTATCGCATCCGGCTTAGGAACATCTTTGTCAATGTATTCCTTCAAGCCATTGTCTTCGAGTACTTCTTCCATCCTGTCCTTCCAAGAAATGTAGTTTGAGCTCCCCTCGAGTGCATACTCCAACCTCAAGCCAATGAAATACATTTCGATCTTGAGTCAACTTTCGCACCAAGAAAAGTTCTTCTGCAAATTCGAATGTTATCCAACCACAAAACTCAACTGCTGCAATTCCTCTTGCCCTAGGAGGTTCGCACCCCACCTAAGAGCAGCCTGAGGGAAGTTTGCACCATACCAGTGTCTAGCCTGCGAACTCTTGGAGGAAGTTTTCACCCTACCATTGTACAGCCTACGAAAATCACAAGGAAGTTCGCACTGTAATGCACAGTGGGGTGAGGGAAGTTCGCACCTCTCCTTTGAGAAGACTACGAGAATCTTAATGAAGTTTGCACCTCTCCTTTGATTAGGGTGCGAGAATTTATGCTCCCAGAAATGCATGAAGATTTCAGTACTGAGTTTCGCACCCTGCCAGAGACGAGACCTGCGAAAATACTATTATTTTCGCACCTCACTTTCGTGGCTCCATGGCTCTGATACCATGTAGAAATTTCAATACAAATTAATTATTTCCTGTGATTCTCCTTATCTAACAATTATATGCCACTGTTAAATACAGAATCACTTCTACTAATATTCTTACGGAAAATTAAACCACGATCACAAAGTGAAATATCAAGAACACATAACACATAAGTTTTACCGGGAAAGTGTAAAGCTAAAAAACCCCACTATCATATATTATGTATATCATGGATCATGAAACAATCTTTGTAACACCCAGTTTCCCCCAAATTTGTAATTGATCCTAATACAGGAATTACCATGCTAAAGCATGATGAAAATGTGAACGTATGATGTGAAGGGACCTTATGAAGAAGGTTGATAAATGTAAATA
>JZKD02S0179196.1:0-22893 GCA_000966675.3 Picea glauca
ATCTTGGTTATTGCAGCAATTGTTAATGGTGTAGCTGCATTTGTTTATGGTTCAAGTAAATGCTAAAATTGAAATAAACTTCATGCTTGAGCCTAGCATAGTGAAAATTCAACACTTATTTCCCTATTGTTGATTCATACCCTCAGACCTAGAAACCTTTGTTTCTAGCCTTTTCCATGCTTGATATATCTGGCCAAGAAATTTTTCTTTTTCTTCTTTAGGTCCACATAAGCATTGGAGTCAAAAGTGCTACCTATAGTCAATGGCCTAGGTGGAGGGACCTGGAGTCCGATCTCAGAGCAGTGTCGCAACAAGTGCAGGTGATAACTACCTATATTATGTTGTCTAATAATAAAGAGACCTCTTTCCCATGAAACATGTGTGTTTTAATATGTGATGATTATATTTAAACATCTTATCTCTTAGAACACTAATTGTTGCAATCTCTATGTTTTGGGTCATTTTCATAAAAGTTAGTTATTGTATAACTGCTCTCCTTTGTATTTTTCTACTTGAGTATTTTGCAAGTTATCAAAGGAACGGTTGGAAGGAGCACAACGAGTTTTCAACCACGGGATCTTCATCAAATGTGGGTCACCCTGTATGTCTCTTTTTCCTTGCTATTAGTAGGTAGTTGATTGATCGAGTTAGTTACAAATATTTGATTGCATTTCTAAGATCTGGTTTGTTCTTTAAACGGTCAGCACTATGTTGTGGCTTTAACCCATAGCCATAGGAGAATTTCCCCGTAAAAAGTGGTCATCACACCCTCAAGCCCATATGGTACAATGGTCATTCTCACCCACGTGAATGATGGCTCCTTTCATCCTTGTATTGATTAACAAGGCTTCACTCGAGTTACCATCAAAAATATATTCCCTATACGTCATATAGGTAACATCCTTCTAGTTTACAAAAATTGATTTCTTCTTTAGTTATTATCAAATTTTATTTCATCCATTTGATAGTCATAACACTATCTTCCACATTCATCTTGGCCTCTATGAATTCAAAATCATGCCCTTCAACATTACCAATGCTCCAACAACCTTCCAAGCCAATACGAAAAAAGTCCTTAGTTTCTTTATAAATTCATCCTTGTTCACTTTGATGGTATATGTATCTTTTGCAGAACTTCACTACCTTTCAACATGTTGATAGTAACCTCCCCCTTCTCGAACAACATAAGTTTATTCTACACATTTTTTCCCAAAAGGAGGCAAGAACTTCCATAAAGTTAACTAGGAATTATGTTGCATGCCCAAGACTTAGGGAGGTACGGGTACCATCAAAAACAATAGCATGCAACATGTTGACGATACCCTTTCAACATGTTGACAATAACTTCCCCCTTCTCGAACAACATAAGTTTATTTTAAGCAATCAAAATGCTCCTTTCTACGAAAAGGAGGCAAGCACTTCCATAGAGTTAACTAGAAATTATGTTGCACACCCAAGACTTGGGGATGTACGGGTACCATCAAAACCAATATGCATGCACAAGCACTTCGTGCTAAATTGGTGATTCAATAACTAGAAGGGAAGGAAGCCTGAAAGGGGCTTTTCCAAAACTATATTTTCTCTAGAGCCTGACTTCGCAAAAATTCATGAAGGGCCTTAACTTGGAAACTTTTGTCAGTACCCCATCCCAAGGAAAGGTGAAGGAAATGTTTGTAAATAAAACCATTTAGAAAGCATGGGAGGTAGTGAAACCCAACCTCAATCGGAAGGGCCAAGCTTTTAGGTCTCAGTTATCCTCCAAAGACTAATCGCGGGGAGCGGCCCCCAATTTTGTTGCATAAAGGATTGGTCCTAGCCAAGACTCCTTGGTTGTTGGCCCTAAAATTCTTTAGATAATGCATCAACTCCATCATAGACATCTTTGATTCTCATAGTACAGATCATATGCCTTGGGATGAGTTAAAGGCAACATTTAGATTATCTAACTTGACCTAGTTGATCTTTGACCAGATTCAGGATGTTATTCTAAATTTTGTTTATAAACCTTAACCTCCAAGCCCGTCAAGCTTAGTGGAAGGATTGGAAATGGAATAAGTACGAGGCTTTTGAAGAATATAAGCCTAAGGATGGCTACGAATAGCTTTGCCAAAAGCCCAGCCTAGATGGTTGTTTGAAGAAGTTCCAAAGATTAAGGTCGCCACAAATCGGCTCGCTCTTCAATCCACTAGCAATCAGAAGTGGGTCGTTGCACTCAAATTCAGTAGCTCAATCAACTTAAATGGAACGTGGGAGATCAAGTGGACAAACCACACAAGTCGACCCCAATAAATTAAATCAGATCTCTCACTTAGTCGTTGGCATCTCCAAGGTAGTTGTTTTGGTCAAAGAATTGGGACGTGTAGTCTTCAAAGGAACATTGGCACTCCTATCAAGCAAATCAATCCACATGTGAGCTAGACAATGCTTTTAGAAGTCAAATCAAACCCCTTTGTGGGTTCATTTTATTTGTCAAAAATCATTTTATATCAATGACTTAGTCTCCAACTTGTGGATGACAAATCAAGAAAATACTTTTAAATGGGAAAGGGAAACTAGTCGTTAGAAGAAAAATTATAAAAGGCTAGTCCCTCCTCCCATTTTGGTTGTTGTCGAATTCTGAGATCATTTATGCCATCCAATAAGAACTTTTATTTTCTAGTGCATTTCATGGGTTGATTATTCTATGCTCTTTCTTCTTGGCTAAGTGTAAGAGTGCATCATAGAGTAGATATTGTTTTTTCCATATTATTTGCAGGGCTATTGGATCAATCCAACGAGGGGCTACATAGTCATGTGGAAGGAGAGGTCTAGACTTCGTCTCATCTATTCATTTGGTGGTGTCAAGTGATTCAAATCCAAGTCCCAATAAATTAAATCAGATCTCTCACTTAGTCGTTGGCATCTCCAAGGTAGTTGTTTTGGTCAAAGAATTGGAACGTGTAGTCTTCAAAGGAACGTTGGCACTCTTATCAAGCAAATCAATCCACATGTGAGCTAGACATTGCCTTTAGAAGTCAAATCAAACCTCTTTGTGGGTTCGTTTTATTTGCCAAAAATAATTTTTATATCAATGACTTAGTCTCCAGCTTGTGGATGACAAATCAAGAAAATACTTTTAAATGGGAGAGGGAAACTAGTCATTAGAAGAAAAATTATAAAAGGCTAGTCCCTCCTCCCATTTTGGTTGTTGTCGAATTCTGAGATCATTTATGCCATCCAATAAGAACTTTTATTTTCTAGTGCATTTCATGGCTTGATTATTCTATGCTCTTTCTTCTTGGCTAAGTGTAAGAGTGCTTCATAGAGTAGATATTGTTTTTTCCATATTATTTGGGCTATTGGATCAATCCAACGAGGGGCTACATAGTCATGTGGAAGGAGAGGTCTAGACTTCGTCTCATCTACTCATTTGGTGGTGTCAAGTGATTCAAATCCAAGTGTTGGACAAAGTATGTTCAACAAGTAGGAAATCTCATTTCACATCCATGTTGATCTAATGGTTGGAGACCATCCCACTAGCGAAGCTTTCCTCACAAGATCCACAACCAATACAACTATTCTAGACTAGATTGGGGCGATAGTCCACCAACTCCAAACCCAACTTCTAGTCCAAATTTTGCAGCCGACTTAGAAAGGGTTGTGATTGTAATCCGACACTTTGGAGGTAAGAGTAAGGCCGAGGTAAGCCTCACTACTTCAACCAACTTTATTTTAAAATCCAAACAATCACTTTTTTAATTTTTCCGCTTTTAAAAACTAAAAATCATAAAATATAAAAAACCAAAACTATTTTGCTATCTTGCACTTGGATTTCCATCTCACATAACTAGTAGAACCTTGGGGATTTAGTCTCTAGAGTTATCGCTACCCTAAGGTTATTTGACCCTCTAGTTTTTTGCACTCTATTGTCTATTTCACGAGGGTATTTTGAGAGTTTTGCAGATCAGAAAATTTACAGAAAATCCTACACCAGATCCGACAAGAATCTCATCCAAAAGGGGGGCTGCAAGGTAAGTATTATATCATAAAAACCCCTTATATTTTCCAGAATTGCTTTCTATAGTTATATCATTTATTTTCTAAGATCTATCAACATTTTCCAGCCAACAAGTCTATTTGTTGGCTGAAATAGTTTTCTAGGTTTTGACCCTAGGAGGAATTGAACCCCAAATCTGCAAGGTGATTTCCAGCTTGCTGGAAATTACCATTTTGTTGCAGAGTTGAAGCGTCGGGCATAGGAAATCACTCTTAGCTTGATGCCCAAGCTTCCTAGCCCACGGATATAATGATCTAAGGTGCTTAGCACTTGTGGGAGGCCTCAAAAAGGCCAAGTTTCTTGTTTTTTTGTGCTCGCTTTATGCATTTTACAGATCTGAAAACTCAGGACAACAAGGAACAACTCAAAGTACAGCCACATTACCAAAATGTATACTTATAAATACATCCAAGGAATTGGTGAGGGCTATCACTGCTCTTTTGCACTATTTTGTTGCTTTATCTTACAAATCTTGAGTGATTCTATTTTGTCGGTTTGCATTATTTATGTTATTTGTTTATCATTCCAGATCAGTTAGCTTAAATAATTAACTCCTACCTTCACCTTTGTATCACATAGGCACTGGTCTACTAATTTTCGAGTGAAGTTGATGTGTTAGGGAAGTCTCCCAAAGTCCTTTAGCGTAGGATTTGGGCTTGAACAGGGAAGGACTTGTGTCGCGGTGACAATGGGCACTTGTCCTACATGGTATCGCCTTAGCACCTCAAGGGACCTTGACGAGACTGCTAGTTTGGTAGATAACAAGTCCACTTTCTATTTTGGGTTTTGACCACTTCCTTTCTTGTGGAGCACTCCATCTACTTCCCTCCTTGCACATTCATCCATGGAGTTGGTTTCCTTGGGATTCACGCTTGTGGATTGGTTACATGCATTTTGTGGACCACTTGCTATTTTTGGAGGATGGTTATTGAACATTCTTCTAGGAGGACTATTTTCTTGTTTCATCTCTCATGCACCTTGAAGGGTGCACTTTGTGAGCTCTTCTAGGTGGACCCTTGAGCACATCCTCCTAGGTTGAACATTATTTAATTATATTGTGCATGCATCTATGCTTGGAGGGTGAATTCTTGTGGACATCTTGCATGTTGAACTACTTATCATGCATATTCTTCATAGTACACCCTATCTTGGAGACTTTTGATGTAATCTCTTTCATATTTTTGAATGAGGGAAAATTCTCCTAGAGTAGCTTGTGTCCACATATTGTGACATGGTCATCCATGGATTGAGGAGGGATCTAGCTACTCCAATTTTATATTATTTCTTTGACTTGTCATGGAGTTAGTTAGCAAATAATGATTTCTTATTGTATGAGAGAAGAGACTCACTTTATAAAGAGGAGCTCTCTCGCCATTGTAATGGTTATTGGGACTCTGGGGGACTGAGGAGCTCTCCCATTGTACTTCATTCGCACGCCACTAAAATATCCTTTCTTCTGTTGGATAGTTTTTCTTATATGATTTGATGGTGTATGATATTGTTTTGAGGGTTTAATGTAATTTGCGAGACATGCATGTGGTTTCGGTATCCAATAACATAATTTTATTGCAATAATAATAAGAACCGGATTACAATTACCCAAAACTCAATCCAAAACATTATAACAATAAGTAAACTCCACAAATCTAGCTTGTTTATCAATGGATCCGACCCGAATACCAACGTATGATAGATATATGCTCATATTTGTTGCATACAAGGAAGATACCACTCATATCTGTTGCATGCAAGAAAGATATCGCCCAGAGCTGTTCAATACCTACGTGTGATAGATATAAGCTCGGATCTACTGCATGCAAGAAGGATATGACTCAGATCTACCGCATGCAAGAAGGATATAGCTCAGATCTGTTGCAATAAGCTCGGATCTGCTGCATGCGAGAAGGATATAGCTCGGATCCGCTGCATGCAAGAAAGATATAGCTCTGATCTGCTGCAATAAGCTCATATCTGTTGCATGCAAGAAGGATATAGCTCGGATCTGTTGCATGCAAGAAGGATATAGCTCGGATCTGTTGCAATAAGCTTGGATCTGCTGCAATAAGCTCGAATCTGCTGCATGCAAGAAGGATATAGCTCATATCTGCTGCAATAAGCTCGAATTTGTTGCAATAAGCTCGAATCTACTGCATGCATGGAAGGAAGTGTTGCATGCACTCCAAAATACGCTGCCAACTGCTAGATCTGATTGGAAATTGATGAAAGTGACGCCCCGGGTGAAATAATCGTCGAAAAATGATGAGATATGTCCCAATGGAAGCGCCCTAGCTCCCTCTCAACTGGGTTTCAAGGGTTTAGGTTTGCCCTGCTTCTCCAATCCTAGCGATCTATCTGTGTGGTCAATCCTCCTCCAAACCCTCACGCTACCAAGATAAATCCACGCTATATCTCTGATCTGAATCTGCCTAAATCATGAACCTGTAACTGATGTGAATCCTTGAAGAAGGATCCAATCCTGTACTCTGAAGCCCGATGAAGAACCTGGCTAATCCTTCCGATGGATTAGGGTGTGTCTTTCAACACTGAAATCGATCAATGGTGGTGGTTGTCATGTCCCCTCCCATTTGACCACATCGAAGGGTGGACATAATGGCCTAGGGGACTCCCCGTAGGTCATAGTCCCCAACTAAAGGGGAGTCGTGGGGCTTTAATGGGCAAAGGAGGGAAGCGGTTGGGTTAAATGTGTCCATTGGGCAAAAGAAAAGGGTAAAAGACCCCAACTTAAAGGGATAAGCCACCATTGGGTGAGGGAAAGGGTAAAAAGAGCCTAACTTGAGGGGTAAGCCACCAAAAAGAGGGAAATCAAGCAAAAGGGAAACTATATAAGGAGATGGAGGCTCATTTGAGCATACACAAGAGTTATTTTTGAGTTTTCTCTTTTGTTTTT
This sequence comes from Picea glauca, assembly GCA_000966675.3. NCBI lineage: Eukaryota > Viridiplantae > Streptophyta > Pinopsida > Pinales > Pinaceae > Picea > Picea glauca. Next base: position 6,945 of record JZKD02S0179196.1, read on the forward strand.
GAAGGCAGTTGCATCAGTCCTTTGTAAGGTTGTAAACCCTCGGTCTCTATTGAGTTTCGGTGGGCTCTTGCTCACCCTAGCTCAACCCTTGTCACTCTTTGCATCAGAAGCATAACCTTTGGAGGAAAGATCCACTAGAGAGGATTGTTGAGGTTCATGTGGCTTTCTTTAGAGGACTGTAGAGGGAACCTAGTGCTGTTAGGAGGGTCCGTGACCTGTGGAAGGCTGGCAAGGTGATCTTAGTGGAGGCCGAGTGTACCTGGAGCTGCAACAAAGACTGTTCCATCCCTGAAGAAGGAGCCACACCTCATACCCTACGTCCTGGAGAAGGTCCAGCCCTAATTGCTAGCACGGCCACCTTGGAGATGATTCGAATCAGGGGTTTACCGAACCAAGGGGTATTCTGGCGGACTACCAGCCCTTATATGGTAGGTCAATGACATACTGCAGACCTAAGGAAGGGAACTGAACACCTGTTCACAGTGTTGGAGACTGGTTCAGCAACTTGGGACAGCCACACCATCTCTTGCAGTGGATTCCAGGTTTTATTTAGTATTCAGGTTGTAGAGATTAGCGACTGGAACAGCCTTAATTATCTCAGTGTTTGGTGTATGTTTAATTGTAACAACAGACATTAAAGGGCTACTACTGTATTTGGGAACAGTGAATGTTATTTGTTGGGTTTAGTCTACTTTAACTGTTGGTTATTGTACTCTTGTGTTGAGACAGCAGCCTTTAAAGGGTTTTACTGCTGGTTTAATAGCAAGCTAAACATAGAATTCTGGACAGCTAGACTTACTATTGATTTTGGACATGTTTTATTGTTGGTTTTTACATTGTTTACTGCTGGTTTTGGGGCACTGTTTACTGCTAGTACTTCTCTGCTACAGAACTGGAATCGATATTAATTCTATTCATATGCTGGATACTTATAAATGTGCCATGTTGCTGGTAGAAAAATCGTATGATACTGCACAATTTAATTGTTTCAGGTTGACCTAATTCCCTTGTACCAGCCTAGGAAACCCTAGGTATTTTACAGTTTCCTCCAGAAATCCACAAAACATCAAAAAGTCGCTTGACTTCTACTCTGGTTGCCAATTCTCAATTCAATTCTCAATAATGAGAGGAAATAGGGTTATCCTGCCCTTTATACTTCATTCCCATTCTAATTCCTCATTCACTTTATTTAATTAAAATGACTTTTCCTAGGTTTTGACTTTAATTATTCTTTTAAGTCACTTAATCACCTTTTTCCCACTTTATTACTTAATGTCACTTTCAACACGGGCTTTTCTGGTATATGACACCAAATAATTCTTTTATTCCCTTTTTAATAAAGTAAAATGACTTAATAAACTTTAAGTCACTTAAAACAACCCCTTTTTAAATGTTGGAAAGTGATTACTTGGCTTGTTAGTCATTCCCGGATTCCAATGATCTATTACACGAAGGTGTTCCCTCCAACAATATGATCCAAATAACACCTTTAGTGTATTTAATTAATTTATCCTCAATAATACCCTTAATTTACGAGAATCGTCGGAATGCCACAGAACCAAGAACGAACTGTGCAGAAGTAATCCTGATGATGAAATAGGGTGAATGGACTAGGCTGGGCCTCATATAACTCCTCCAATTCACCCGAGCCCCTTGTTAGCCTCCATTTACCCCTCTGGCTAGGCTGGCACATAAGCCCATAAGATCACCTCCAACTGTAAAACAGGGGAATCCAAAAATGGGGACATTACACACATGCTTGGAACCTTATGGAAGATTGGAGGTATATTTTCATTTTATGTGAGGCTTTCATTGTGCATTTATTCTTTCAAATGTTGATTTCTATTGTCGGAAACCCTTGTATTGTTGATGTGATTGCCTTGTAATGAACCATGCTTCATTTGGATAGAGTATTGTGAGGATGTTATCCCTCTTATTGCTATTGTTCTTATGTTAGTCTTGCATCTAATAAACCTAATTGTTGTTAGATTAACATGACATCACCTTCGTACCAATGTTTTGAATAGCACACCTAGCTTTCAAGGACAATTTTCTGCAATATAAATCAGCAAGCTAGGGATGATTTGTGGCATGCATAGCAGTCCTTATTGCTCTACATCTTCATGCACTTGCCCTTTTTGATCTATGCTTCCTTGACTTCATTTGCCCAAGGTGTGATTAGGCACTTGGTCTTGGGGTTTTCCTTCATCTTTCCTTCACGCACAATTCATTCTTCCATCATACTACATCCACTTGTTTTCTTAAGGCTTACTCTTTGTAAATCACCTTGTACATTCACGCTATAGCCTTAGCAATCCTACCTTTTAGGGAAGACCCCCTTGAGTTGGAGAAGAGCCAACCAAAAGTGAGAGGAAGAGCTATTGTGGTGACAGTGGGTAGCCGTCCTTAGTAGCACAAGACTATCCCATTGATGCTTGGGACTTTACATCATATGGGGGTGCTATATTTTGTTGTAAAAGAAATTACAATGTGGGATACTTAGATTGGCATATCTATATCAATTGCATTAACCAGCTGTCGAGATGCACTACAACTTAGATCTATGAGCCATTACACACTATATCACTAAGTGTCTGTTGAAGGACATGTTGGGGATGCATCCTCGTTTCATGTAATATTTCTAATGCTTTAACTGCCTGCTATATTCAATGTGTTTTTCTCATTTGTGGCTAACAAGTGATTGATATGTAACTTGGAGATGATGAAAATTGTTGCACATGCATACGGGGTAGTTGCAGGACCATTGACTGCCTGTATATAGCAGCAGCCAGCATCCCTCTTCACCTATTGTCCCAAAGAAAGTAATCTGCTGTTCACTGGTGATGAAAATCATTCATGTCTTCGAGCTAATTACCATCCATTGGTCATGACTGAAATTCTTCTTCTCTTCCAGAATTGTCCTTGTACATTTGATGATAAATCAACCATTTAATGACTTAGACAGGCTGATGTCAACTGATCAAACCAATAGAATGTTTTCTGCTTGTCAAGCTTCTAGGAGGAACAAAAATTTCATTATTTTACAAGTCTGGACTCTGAAGTAAGCACTAAGAACATCTAACTTAAAGTGCACTTGGTCCTTAGTCATACACAATAGAAGATAAATCATAGCCACATGCAATTTTCTAAACCACATACATTCTTATATAAGTAGAATTTGGTGTATTTAATTTTAAATTTCTTGTAATTTTAAAGATCGCATATTTTGAAAGGATGTGACTGGATCAAAGATTACTTGAGATCTCATTATTCCTATACCATTTATCGTATTTGCATAACACCAAGAAATCATTTTGCTTGCCATGCACATACAGAACAACAAGTATGATATACAAAGTTCAGTTTAGAAACATAAGCTGCCAGTTAGGGGCTAAGAGAGCAAGCATACCAAACTGCAGATCAGGGGGGCAAAAAATGATGTAGAATGCACAAATTTTCTTATTAAAAGATTTATAGATTATAGAATTTAGATATAGCAGATATAAGTACATACATTGCATTATATACTAACTATTATGTATATCAATATATATAGACAACATTTACTAATATTCATAAGTTTTACAGTCAAAACTCAAAATAAACTGCCCCGTGTTTAAGCAAAGTTTATGTGTTCCATACATACCCTTTCAAGACCTAAAAAGGTAAAACACTAACTGGAATATAATTATTATGTGAATCTTCAACCACTTGGAAGGATGCTATTAGAAAATAAATCTATGAAATACAGAAATATAGCTCCACTTTGTTCCAAACAGATATTGTTTTAAAGAAATAGAAGATCAAATTTGAATGAATGGAATATCACCTGTAAGGGATGTGCTTGTGACTCACTGGTTCTCGATACTTCTTTGCAAGTCCAAAATCAATGATATACACCTTTGAAAAGAAAAAAACTAGCTAGCCTCAAAAGGTTTCTGACGAGAAATAGTTTTGAACAAAAGTATCCAATCACATACGGATAACAACTAGCAGAAGCACAAGGTTGCATTTCTTATATAGAGCAAGCAATCTACCTGATTTGCTCGCTTCCCAAGACCCATGAGAAAATTGTCAGGTTTGATATCCCTGTGAAGAAAGTTCTTTGAATGCACGTACTCAACCCTATTCAACTGCAAAATATCATGTCCCATTAGCACTATGAATGCCTACAAAAATCCTATTTGAACGAAATTTGATAAGTTACATCATGTCATCAAATAGTGCACTCAGAACTCATACCATCTGATCTGCAAGCATGAGAACAGTCTTCAGGGAAAACTTCCTACCACAAAAGTTAAAAAGATCTTCAAGGCTAGGCCCTAATAAGTCCATTACAAGGACATTATATTCTCCTTCAACACCAAACCATCTTATATTCGCAATTCCCGCTGCAAAAGAACAAAATAAAGTAGGCTCATTTGAAATACCCTTCAAGAATTTGCATCCAATGAAATGTGAGTAAAGGTCAAGACTTTCTTACTTCCTGCTTGTAGGACCCTATAAAGCATAGATTCGTATAAAAGCTGTGGGTGTTTAGTCTTCCCATTTTCCTGAAGACGAAACAATGTGAGCATATAAAACTTTTTTTGATCGAGGACCAGCATTAATCTACATCCAAGTCATAACCTTTTGGAAATTCAGGAAAATACTATACCAAGCAATCAAAACTTGACAACCACATAAAATACATTCACCTGTAGTTGAACAGAACTAGTGGGTATAATTCCAAGCTCATCGGCAATATCAACAGTAACAAATCAAAACTTGAATTTCTCCAAACAGCAAAGTATACTGTTTTATGGATGTGTTTTAAAATATAATTATTAAACTGTACAAGCCAATCCACAATCTGCAAAACCTCCACCCTGCCAAATACCTTGGCTCTCCATAGATAACAAACAATATTCAAAATCCCCCTTTCCAAACAACCAGTAGACATTTAAAACAATTAGAAAACCCTCCAGGCTCCAGAGTACATCATTCCCAATTAAAAAAGGAAAAAAAAATAATATGGTGCAATGAACACACAAATATATTTTGAAAGGCAAAACCATGGTGTATGTTTTATCAACGGAAGGTATGTTATTATAATCTAATAGTTTTGGAAGAAGGGATGGAATGGGTCAGAGTTTTAGGCCAAGACACCCTTGTCTCTTAAAATTGATATTGAAAAAGCTTATGATCATGTAAAATGGTCATTTATTCTTGATATTGAAAAAGCTTATGATCATGTAAAATGGCCATTTATTCTTGCTATGTTACAGGCCCTAGGGTTTGACCATTTTCTCCTGCATGCCATAGATATACTCTTTGCAGATGAGCAGCATGCCTAAACCATAAATGGTGTCAAATGATAATCTTATGAGATTGGACTGTGCCACTCTATCAGGCAGAGTTGCCCACTAGTGCCAACTCTCCATATAATGGAAACAGAGACCCTCGTTTATTTGATTCAAACAAAAGCTAGTCTTGAGGCCATAAGGGGATTTCCACTTCAAGGCCAGGAAAGACACCTCATCAATGGGCATTTTGCAGACAATTATCTCCTCGCCATTTGTGAAGACCCAACGTCTTGTGTGACAACACTAGAACGTGTTGACATCTTCTGCACAGAGTCAGGCTCTAATATATAACGGATATATACAGTGTGTCAGAAACAGCCCCAACCGAAGTCCATTGCACTGTGGTTTAGCAGCAACTTGAAGCAGTGGTGACAATAACCCAGCTTGAAATTCTGGCAGGCATGCTCCTCCCTTGTGTGGGCTTTGATGGACATTGCTATAGATTATATTGAATATTCTTGATGTAGCCTTCAGGCAGACTATTGTATGGCACTGGCAAGGTACCACCAAACCCTATTCTCCACTTAAGTGTGTGAGTGTGGGTCAAGCTTATATCCAGGATTACCATCCATAAAAAGACAGGTTCCCATTTTAAAAAAGGACCGCCTCAACCAAATCCCAAAGTGGCCAGAAAACATGAGCTGGGTGTAAACCAACCAGGTCAAATTTCTACATTCTAGGCACGCCCTTTGCTTTTTCTAGCCTCCCCTACAGATGTATGACAACTGGTTGAGTAGAGACTCAATAGAAAATAATGGAATGGACCACCAAGCCTCTATCATTAGCATCCCATTACCAAATCTACACCAAGGTGCTTATTGCCGCCTATGTCTACTGCTCTTCATGTTGGGCACCATCAGGAAAAATAGAAAATATAATCTATGTTCCTTTTTTGGGGCCAAGTTTAGGATGAAAATGGATTTCATCAAGTGAACTGGAATGTGTTGCACTCCCAAAGATTTCAGGTCCTAGGGATGATTAACATGAACAAAAGGCCTAGACCTTTGTGCAAAGTAGATCATTCGATCGCTAGAAGGGAATAAAGCATGGAACAGACTCTTGAAAAACTGCATTTATTAGAGTTCATCATATGGCAAGTGAGGATGGCAAAGATTAAACCTCCAAAGTCTACTCATCACCCCATCCCCAGTGATAACTAATGGCGGGGATTAAACCTCCAAAGTCTACTTGTCACCCTAGCCCCAATCAAAATTAAGGGCTACTCTATGACTTGTAGTATTTGAAAAACCTAGGAAGCAATAAACCCATGCCTTCATAGGAAAAGGGACCAGTTTAGGTTTACCTATCAATGAATGAGCACTCTCTCTGGATGTCTCATCTTATCGTAGATGATGAGAAGACACTTGAGAGAAACTCTTGGTATTTAATGCTCCAACTATTTAGAAAAGGGATCAGAACAATTCAAGACATTTTTCCTCTATGCAGAGAGATTGTATTCTCTGGCAACAACTCATGTATACTATTAGATTAAAAAACCTTCAATAATGTATCATAAGTATTTTCCTGAACACTCTCTTTCAAGTTCATTGTTAATTCTGCAAAATTGTTAGAAGGACTGAGTCTCAAACAACAAAACGCCCTTTCTCTAATACAAATCAACTGCAATTACAAATGGCTTAGCCAAAATCCCCACAAAATGTTAGACTAAAGAAGGTTGGAAGGCTATGCTCCAAATTGACAACCTAGATCCACAGATAGCATGCAATCTAGAAGGATAACTCTTGAGATAGGAAAGTCATCTTTGCATTGTGAATGGTTAAAGGCAAGACCTTTCTCTTAGTTGATCCCGAAGCTACTTTTGCAAGCCCAATACACTCAAGTACTTGTTTTGGTTTAATCGAAAAACCAAAGTAACTTAGGATTGGGCTAGACTTTTGTGATCATTAACTCAACAACCCCACTTACCTGGAAGTCGACTTTGTCAAGTGACAAACAACTTTGCACCGTAAATTTTGATGTTCCCTAGCATTTATATAGAATAGAGAGTTTGTTTCATATTTGTAAACATCGCATTGATATTTAGTTCAAGAATGCAAAGACAAGGGATTTTTCTTGGTCTAACAAACAAAATTATGAAAAATATTTCTTTGTAGATAAAGGACCAAGTGCACAAAATAGCAATGGGTCTTTAGCATTTTTGTCAATTGCTTAACTACTAGGGTGGCACCTTGTACACAACAAACAAGGTCCCAACTGACCCATGACCAAGTGCCCCATGCCATCTCAACATTCAACACGAAGGTTTGGCCAACGACGAAGGCACCAAGCACATCAAGTGTGTGAAGAAAAGAGAGATTAGACATTTATTAGATTATTATGATGTTTAATAAAAACACATTATACATTTATTGTTTTCTCACACATTCACAATGATTTAACCACCTAACCCTCACATTAACTTCATTATCACATTCAATAACATAGAGTTTACACAATACAAAAGTATATTAAATTTGAGCTCATTGTTTGCTCCTCCAACATCTCCCTTCAAATGAGAGCTCCAAAAATGATGCAAAATCCCTCCACATCCTTAAACTATTATACTTTGCAAAATCTCAACAAACACTTGAATGTAATTGAATCTTTATCCCCCCTCGGAGAAAAGTTGCATTTGCTACCAAACCTCAACCCTTGATTCAAACTAAGTGCATCATCATGTTTCTGACACACCTCAATTTAAGAGTTCCTCCATCATCTAGTTTAACCCTTACTAAGGGGCTTTGATTTTCCCTCAAACCACAAACCAACCTGAATACTTCACAGAAGTTAACTACCATCCACCAAGACATCTAAGCAACCAGCCATAATGCTCACCACTTTTCGAGGAGAGAGGCTAGGTTACATGATGCATCTTCAATTTTTACTACAACATCAATGTTTTGATTGCGCCTTAGATCAACCCTGCTACAATCAAAATGCCTTTAGGATACGTTACTGAATCTATGGGACCTAGGGGATGAATTTGTGAATCCCCAGATAAGATATGAATTCAGATCCAAATCTGCCTGGATCCACCTAGAATCCCCTCTGAAATGGATCCTTCGCACATGAAACATATCCTGAGGGCTATTTGGTTGGGCAAACTTTAGAACATTGGCGACCATAAAAGTGGGCTAGGATCAAAGCATTGAACCGACCATCGTGGGCCAACAAGTCTAACTATTCAAGCATAGTAGGCTCCATCGTGCGTGAAGACGAGGAATATTAAGGGTTATAAAATTCAATGATTCATCGACATCCACACCTTATAGCTCGCAATCCCGTAGAAATAGCCAATTATGATAGATGGAAAGGTGGAGTCACTTTATGAACAACCACAACATCCTGAAAAATAGGGTCACCACTACCTCGGTAAAATTCACAACATGTGTGGATAGAACCTAGAGCATTCCCCTCCCTCTGTCATGAAAAAAGGTCCCAAAACATATATATATATTAAAATTTAACTTATATAAACCTGTAACGTAACTTTATATAATCAATGTTGAAGTTTACATATTATAAGTTTATAATTTAACTTATATAAAATAATTAATACATTAGATTAATTAGTATTTATAAGTAGTATACATTAATAATTTTATATAGGTATTATTATTACAAATGTATATATAAGTTATCCATTTATAAATTGTAAGTTATATATTTAAAAACTTATATATTTTTTAATTTTCATACAAGTTTTATTTTTAAAAATTATAAAAAAAATATTTATATGGATTGTACCTGTCGTTTCCCCACTGTATCCGGATCCTGGATTTTCAAAAATCTGGCAGATCAAGATCAGACTTCAGTATCCAAATCCTGGTAACTTAGCTTTTAGGCCAATCCTACTGCATTTCACAACTTTCAACTTCGTATTGTGGACCCTGCATCCACAACTGGATCAGATTTTTATGAATGAACTGAGTCATTATTAGACTACAAGAAGCAACTTCATTCGTTCATTGCACCTCGGTGACTTGAAAAAAGATCTCTGCTTTCAAGGGGCAACCATAACATTTATGGTCTCTCTCTCTTTTTTACTTTCTGGAGATGAACAAAATATATTGCATTTGCATCTTCCACAGCATACTCTGCCACTGGCTATAGATTTGCATTTTCCGAAGAATTATCCACCTAATGCTAGAATAGCCAATTCGAACACAAACAGACAAAACTGTAACACTGAGTAGGTCAAGATCAAAGCCATTTTGACAACCATTCTTCGTAAAAAAGAACATTTCTTTGTAACCAAATATCATAAAACATTACTTATAAATTCCAAACTTCACCCAAGAAATCCTTCTGCACCTGTAATTACTAATTACAATCCCCTCCTGGGCAAGGTCCGGCCACAGTTAAAATTCTTGTTACCTATAGTATATCCCTCCTCTTCTAGTTCTGACTACTGTTTTCCTCATTTAGCCCCTTCTATCTCAGGTTTGGCTACTGCTTTCCACCTATACTCCTATCAAAAATTATTGCTTCATATTGTATCAAACTGGAAGAATTTTGGAATTTTGGAATACTTGAGAGGTGTGTGTAACACCCGAAACTCTAGTCTTTGTGCTTCCTTGGACAAAAAATTTGGGGTCTGCAGGCATCTAAAACTTCTGCTCTGCAGCGGCTTCTAACAATCTTTCTCAGATGCCTGCAATCACATCTGCAACTTCTGTCTCCACACAATTTTCAGCATCTTCCATGTCTTGAACATTGCACTGTCCAATGACTCTGCTCTTCAACAGTTTCTAATTTCTTTCTGACATTTTTCAAAACTGCTTTGCCCCATCCGCTGTCTGATGTCTTTTGCCCTACCCTGCCTGTCCAAACTGCCATGTTCTCTAGTATTAATAAAATTATATTGTCTTGATCTCCATCTTCTACGTGGCTTTTGCAATTAATATTCTTCAAATTAGGTGTCTCTGTTTGCCCTTATGTCTGCACAACCAAAGAAATTTATTCTTCAAATCTGGCATCTCTTAAACGTTCTGCTAACAGTCTAGAATCCACGTTTCTGCATATGAAATTTCTGAAAATATAGTCTACAACCTTTAAAAAATTAGTGTTTGCTACTATGTGTCACAGAAACCCTGGCTTTCATTCAGGTTTCTATCTGCTAAGCATGTCATCGTTCATGTGTCAATCTGCAGTCTGTCATCAGCACTTTCTGCCCTTATTGAAAAGGTTTCACAGGTAGTGTCTCAACAGTTTCCTCAACTCTTGCAACGTGGTCAACCGCACTTGTTCTCGTTGCTGCAATAGATCTAGAAACATTATGTAACCAAGGCGGAACTGTCCTGTTATAAATGTCTCATAAATTATTGTTGGGCATCTGCATCTTCTGAGTGCTCCCTTACTGCCCTTCATTTCTCCTTCTACAATGCTCACATGTTTGTTGATGCCTTCATTTTGTGTTATTCACTTGCAATAATATCATCTACCAGCAAGAAATCTACATGCTCAAGAAGAACTACTGCTCAAAAAATATGGGTTGCCACTGTTGGATTTCAAAGCCCATGTCTTTGATGCCCAGCACACTGGACTTTCAATTGTTTTAAAAATATCTTTGCAAATGATTCAAAATATTCCATGGTTTTTAATCTTATACAATGATTTTTTTTTTAAATTGTCTTACCTCACACCCTAACACCTTTACACCTTGAGAATGAGACGTCTATGTCTTCACTCTCAGCAGACCTTCTCATTTTCAACTCCAGTCTGTCACAGTCCAGACTCCATCTTCAATTCTAATCACAGACTCCAGAGTCCAGACCAGTATTGCCCCAATACAATGTTGATTTATATGGATGCATACACAATAACACAAACACAAGTATAGAGAGAATAATAAATGTTTTAATAAATTAACGATCCAGCAAATACATCATCAGGAACCCAAGGTAAGCTACCCAATACATCTACCTCCCTCTCAAGTTACATCAGTCATAGACTCATAGCACCCTCATACAATTATGGTGGTTTAACCCCCTAACCCTCACATAACATATATTATCACATTTGATCACATCTCACACTAACATTAACACAAAGTTTGCATGGTACAAAAATACATTTAAGTTGGAGCTCGTTGATTGCTCCTTCAACATCCACCTCAAACAAGAGCTCAAAAAACAATTTTAAAAAAATTGCTAAAGCTCTCCACATCCTCAAATTATTATCTGCTGCAAAAGTTCAAACCAGCAGATGAAAAACCCACAAGAATCGGCAGGCAAACAAGAGCAGAGTCCAGACATCATAGGCGGACAAAAATGGCAGAAAAGAATAGATGATGAGTACTCTGAATTTCAGAAGCAGAAAAAGATTGTCACAGTAAGTACTGACAGAAGACTCAAGGCAGAGGATGTGAGACAAGACTTAACAAGCATAGTCAGAGTGTGCGAAGCATGCTCTAGCAACAAACATCAGAAAATCTGGCGGGAACGAGACCAAAAAATGCCCAGAACTTGATTGCAAAACACAAACACGCCCAGAACATGACTGCAACACACAAACATCTAGAAGAAGATATGACTGCAAGACATAAAGGAACAAACGGAGAAAGAGTTGTTTTGTTGTCAATGTCCCGATGCAGACCAGAAGTCACAACATGCAGACCCAGAGATAGCTGTCCAAGGAAATATCGGCGTAGTTTTTAGGTGTTACATAGACCTCTTAGGTATTCCAAAGTCCCAGATTGATCACAGTATGAAGCAAAGAGAAATAATAGGAGTGTAAGAAGAAAAACAGTAATGGGACCTGTGATACGAAGCTAACTGAAGCAAACACTAGTCAAACCTAGAATAGGAGGGACATACTATATCGTATAGATAACCAAAATTTAAACTATGAGTGATCCTTGACCAGGAGAGATTTACAGTTAATGATTGCAGGTGCACATGGCATTTCTGGATGAGGTTTGGAATTATAAATACTGTTTTATGAGCTTTAGTCACAAGAATTGTTTTTCTTATGAGAGGACTAACTATCACAATGGCATTGAACCTGATCAACTCAGTGTCATGGTTTTGTCTGTCTGTATTCGAAGTTTCGAACTGGCCATTCCAACACTAGACAGAAAATGCAAATCTATAACAAGATGCACACAGAATGCTTTGGGAATTGCAAATGAAATATATTTTGATTGCCCCAAAAGGAAAACAAGAGAAGAGAGGAAAAAAATGTTGTGGTTGCCCCCAAAGAGCAATGGTTATTTTTCAAGTCACCTAGGTGCAGTGAGTAGATAAAAGTTGTTTGTAGGAGTCTTATGAGGACCCATCTGACCCCTCAAAATATGATCCATTCGAGGGCAAAGAAAACACAGTGCAAAGTTGAAAGTTGAATTGTTGATATATAGCACAACTAGCCTAAAAGGCATATATGATATCACTGTAGTAGAAAGTGAAGAAACATCATGTCACCAAGTTACTCTCCTGGAGAACGGGGAAATATTGTGGCCAGTTACCTGGATGTCTCGGTAGATGGGAGTTAAGCTATATATGAGGTCTTCAAGTTGGTTTGTGGTTTGGGGTAAACAAAAAACCTTTTGTTATTTAGCAATGTTTCTAGGAGAATGAAAAACCTAGTGAATAAGAGTTGGACAACAAGATGGAGGTCCTCTGAAGTTGAGTGTCAGAAACATGATGATGGACTCTGTTTTGTGTCACAAGTTTGAGTCTTGACAGCAAAAGCAGCTCTCGTCTGAGTGGGGATGAAGATGACATGCTTCGATGCTCATCAAGCTTTTACAATAGACAATGATTTGAAGATGTGAAGAGCTTTAGCAATTTTTTTGAACTTTCATTTGAGGCGGGTGTTGAAGGAGCAAATAGAGAGCTCCAACTTAATATTAAACGTACTTTTATATTATGTGAAGAACGTGTTATTGTCAGTATGACATGTCACCAAATGAGATGATAAACGTCATTGTAAGGATTCGGTGGTTAAACCAATATAATTGTATTGTAGTTTGGAAACCAAGGCATGCTTCCAAGTGTTGTAGTTTGGAAACTAAGGCATGCTTCAAAGGGGCTATTTCCAGTTGATGTTTTGGTATTTCTTGCCTTTATTGTTCATCATTGTCGACTTAATCCCCTATGTTGTAACAACCTTTGTCAAGCAATGGCCCTAGGTGGTCTATCCTTCTTGTCACAAGACTTGAGGGTACCTTAAAATGGAAATGCTTCAACCCAAAGTTACATTTACAGAGTCTGCCAATGTTCTTGTTACCCAAAGAGTGAACCTATCAAAAGCGCCAAGGAAGTTTGTCCCAAAGGTATTTCCTAACATCAAGAAAATCCTTCTGATGAAACCCCTATGTACATTTCTATGGATGAATATGTTGGTGTATGTGTGAATTTCAACAACACACACCGCTTGGGTATTTTGTTGTTTGGATTCCACCTAAATCCATTCTCAAGGATTGGGTTAAGGAGAACTGGGAGCCACAACTACCAATGGACTACAAAAGGGTTTTGTTTTCATTTAAGGAAGAATCTCACTACACTTCCATTCTCTCTTAGGGCTTTTGAATTTGTTGCAACACAGAGCACTTCTTGGAGCTAAGTGATTGCCCTATTGTTCAGCCCCCTTATATGCTTAGGCATTGGATGCATGCTCTCAAGGTTCCTCACAAGCAATTTTGGGTGGGGTCTCATCAACTTTGGGCTGACACTAATCATCATATCATACCGAGCAACAAGATCTACCATCCTCAGGAGGCCAAGACAAAGTAGCAATTTGTCTTTTGGTGTCCCATATATTAATATATTAGAGGTCATTTCACTGTCTTTTAAAGGAGTCTCAAAACTCTCTCTCTACCTTCTTCCAGTTCCCAGACCATAAATGCCTGGCTCTTTACATGAGGGAGGCCCTTAGCCTTGGATCTCACTCACTCTGGCCATCCTCACCTAGATCGAACACCTCCTGGTTGATTACTTCTTTCTTCCTAGTGCTCCCATCAGAAAGAGGCACCAAGAGGCAAGCAAATAGCAACACTTCATCCATCATTAGATTCATGAGACCCCGAGAGGCCACCTAGGCTCAGTCATGAGGCCTTGGATCCTAGGATAGTTCACACAGCACCAATAGACAGGGGCCTTCCTCTAGATCTTGGTACAAGGCTACCTCTTCTAGACAAGGAAACATATCTCAAACCAAATCTCCCAATTCTTCCAAATCCCCTATTCAGTGTTATATCATTAGCTCCTTCTCTTCGGCCTTAGATGTTAGGAGAGAGTATCGAGAGTTGTTGATCAACGCACCTCAAGCAAGACAGCATCCCCCTCTCCCTTACCAAAGGTTTTGTTGTTGGTTCCTCTGCAATATTTGCATGTTTCTTCATGACTACTCTGTTTTTATGTTTCTTGGTATTAGACTAGTGATCTTATCTAGCATCGAATACTTTAGATATGCTTTTACCATGCTCTTATATGCTTTTACAGGAGCGGCCTTTCCACTCCCACTTTGTACTCAACGCTATTGTACTTAGAAATTACTTTGACCTATTTGTGGTCAATAGTTGGACATTAATAGTTGGACCCAAGTCTGCCCATAGTTGGTCAATAGTTGGACCCGAGTCTGCCCATACAATTTTGGTACTTTCTAGAATGCATTTCAATACCCATGGGGAGTTTTATCTACCACATGCCAATCTCGTCTTTAATCCCGGGCCCTAGAAGAGGGGCTATCTTAAGGTTAACATGTCCAAAGACCTCAAGGAATTTGTTATATCCAAGTTCAAGGTAAGGTTTCATTCAAGACAGCATGTGAGGTACATTAACCTTCGAACACCTCCTTCTAATGCCACATCTCAATCACAAAACTTAGGCACTACCCTCTAACAATTAAACTAAACTCTCTGCCCCTTCAAGTAGACCTTGCTCTTCAATGGTAGACACAAAAAGATTCGCCTACAAGGAATGATGACAGGTAGGTACATGTGGTGCACAAGTCTTCCTAGAATAAAAAACAATGCCTCTGATAGTTTGGCCTACCAAAATAATAGCTCAAACACGGTCGACAATTGTCCAACCTTCTCAGGCCTCCACCCCGCAAGGGCCCAATCTCCCCCTCCATTGTTGAATCCAAAACAAACCTCAAAGGTCGAGAAACTTCTGAAACACTCCAAAGTTCAAACACTAGTTAAATATGTACAAACCTAAGTCACATGACATGGGGAGACAAGGACACATCGACCCCTTGAAACGGGACATGGAGGACATGTGCATGTGCTAGCATGCAATAAATGCATCCACACATGTATTTGATGTATGTTAAATTTAAAGCAGCTGCAAGAGCCATTCTCCGGGAGGATGGCAAAGACCCTAGCCGAGACCAAACAGTCAGTGCCATGGCAAAAGACCCTTGAGAGGGCCCCCAGTAGATGACTGGGGGTCTAGAACCAAACAGATAAGACCCCTGAGAGGGCCCCCAATGTACGACTGGGGTTCTTGGTCTAGGACCAAGCAGTTACAGCCCCTAGATAAGCCTAGGGCCCCTGGAAATGTCCAGGGTACCCATGCCTGAGGCATGGGTTGATCCTTGGTCTTGTACCTTGGTGGATAAGACCCCTGAGAGGGCCCCCAGTATACGACTGGGGTTCT
>JZKD02S0179207.1:10173-22893 GCA_000966675.3 Picea glauca
GTGGATATCATCAGATCCGGATGAGAGAGGGAGATGAATGGAAGACAACATTCAAGACAAATGAGGGTTTGTACGAATGGTTGGTCATGCCGTTTGGGTTGACAAACGCGCCAAGAACTTTTATGAGGCTGATGAATGAAGTCCTGCAGGAATTCATTGGAAAATTTGTGGTCGTATACCTGGACGACATATTGATATTCAGCAAGACAAAGGCTGAACACTTGAGGCATTTATCCATAGTGATGAAAAGGCTACAACAGGAGAAGCTGCTGATCAATTTGAAGAAATGCTCGTTCATGCAAACATAACTCATTTATTTGGGTTTTGTAATCTCAAAAAATGAATTGAAGATGGATCCTGAGAAGGTAGAAGTAATCAGGAATTGGCCATCGCCGAGGAATGTTTTTGAGGTAAGGAGCTTCCATGGACTGGCTAGTTTCTACAGGAAGTTCATTCGAGATTTCAGTGGAATTAGCGCAGTAATGATGGTTACAGTGAAGAAGAGGCATAAAGTTTTTCATTGGACAGCCGAGGCTGAGAAGAGCTTCAATCTGTTGAAGCGAAAGATTACAGAGCAGCCAATTCTGGTGCTGCCAGATTTTCAAAAGACCTTCCAAGTGAAGTGTGATTCTAGTGGATATGCTGTTGGAGGGGTCCTGAGTCAAGATGACAGACCTGTTGCATACTACAATGAGAAGTTGGATGATGCAAAGCTGAAGTACTCCACGTATGACAAAGAGTTCTATGCCATCATACAGGCATTGAAAAAGTGGAGGCATTACTTGATACCCAAGGAATTCATTTTGTACAGCAATAATCACGCATTGCAGTTCGTGAGTCAACAGGAGAAGTTGAACCATAAGCATGCGAAGTGGGTAGAGTATATGCAGAATTTCACGTTTGTGATAAAGCACATTTCAGGAACTGCTAACAAAGTAGTTGATGCCTTGAGCAGGAAATGCTTGTTGTTGCAAGAGTTCAGAGTCAAAACCTTGGGTTTTGAAAATTTAAAGGATATGTATGCAGGTGATACAGATTTTGCAGAAGCATACGAGGCAGCCGAGAATCCGGTTCTCAGGGATCGGGGCCCATGGATATATTTTATGATCCAGGATGGATTGTTGTTTCGGGGCAATCAACTGTGTATTCCAGATTGCTCTATGAGGGAGAATTTGGTGAAGAAAAATCATAGCGGTGGTTTAGCAGGTCATTTTGGACATGACAAAACATTCGCCAAGCTAAGAGAATCATATTATTGGTCGGGGATGCGCACCGATGTCAAACGGTTTGTTGACAGATGCAGGATATGTCAACATGCGAAGGGCCGAAAGAAGAACACAGGGTTCTATCAGCCATTGCCCATACCTGAGAGGCCATGGGAGGCGATCAGTATGGATTTTGTTTTGGGTTTGCCGAGGACACAATGAGGAGTCAATTCCATCTTTGTGGTGGTGGACAGGTTCTCGAAAATGGCACATTTTATTCCGTGTCATAAAACCAGCGATGCGACCCACATCGCGAATTTTTTTTTCAAAGAGATTGTCCGATTGCATGGATTGCCGAGAAGCATAGTCTCGGATCGAGATACAAAATTCATAGGTCATTTCTAGAGGATGCTATGGAGAAAGTTGGGAACTAATCTGGCATTTAGTTCAGCATATCATCCATAGAAGGATGGGCAAACCGAAGTGGTCAATAGAATCCTGGGAGATTTATTGAGGATCCTGGTGGCAGAGCATCACAGCAGCTGGGATCAGATCCTACCACCGGCATAATTCGCGTACAACGATTCGGTGAATCAGAGTACAGGTAAGAGTCTATTCCATATTTTGTATGGGACACATCCAATGGGAGTATCTGAGCTCAGGGAATCAGAACAGGATGAAACTAGCAGCGCGAGTGCAGAAAGATTCTCTGAGGCGATGCAAGAACTTCACGCAGAGGTGAAGCAATGACTGCAGAAGGCAAATCAGGAGTATAAGCGCAGAGCTGATCAGAGGAAGAGGCAGCTTCAATTTGAAGTTGGGGACATGGTTCTGGTGCACTTAAGGAGAGAAAGGTTCCCAAGGGGAACATATAACAAGCTCAAGATGAAGAAGATCGGGCCATGCAAAGTCCTGAAGAAATTCGGGGAGAATGCCTATGAGCTTGAGTTGCCGGATGGCATCGGGATATCTATGATTTTCAATATTTCAGATTTATACCCCTACAGGGATGAGAATGTAGGAGTCGGACTTGAGGAACCAGTGATCTAGTGGCAGAAACAATTACCAGTTGCACAGAAACCTCAGATGTAGTGCATACTGGAGAAGCGAGCAGGAAAGAAGACCAGGCGGAAGCAATATTTTGAATACCTGGTGAAGTGGAAGAACCACCCAGTGGAGGATGCAAGCTGGGAGATAGAGGCGGTGATCCAGAAACATGGGCACACAATACAGGAGCTCATGGACAGGAGCCCATGAATTCTTTTGAGCCGAGGAGTATGATGCAGGAGCATCCACACCCCATCAAGCGAGCCAGCGCGTGGATAAAGAAATATAGCTGAGCAGTGCCAGCACATATGTTTTTGAAATACTTTGGAAAGTTGTTGCGCCGTCATTTGGATGAAGACATTCATAACATAGCGCACTTGTACATTGTAACAGACCTTGAGCAGATAAGCTCTCGTCCTTAGGTAGCTGAGGCATTTATTAGATTTAATGCAAGTAGATAAATTAATTAAGTCTAGATTAGACAGTTTTACTTTCGAGAGGGAAAATAGAATATAGGCACCCTCCTTTGTATTATTGTATTCAATTGAGAATTATCAAGTATTCAGGAGCAAAGGAGAGCAAAGTAGAGAACTAGTGAAAAAATCCCCATGTACAGATATTGAATTAATAGGAAAGATTTGATTCAATTCCATGGCTGTGATTATCCTCTGTGTATTGTTGATATTATGTTGTTGCTTACTTGCTTCTTGTTATGCTTTCATTGTATATGCTACATATGTAATTTCATGGCAGATTAGGAATCTGGGAGAGAGACGAGACTGAGTTTCCATTTTTTCTTTGACTGAGCCGGGAGATTCCTGCATAGAGTGCAGTTGAATGCCTCTGCATAGAGTGCATTAAGGAGGCCATGCAGTTGAACGTGTGTTCTCATCTACCCAGAGTTGTGTTGGTTTATTTGGATCGTGCAGACGACGTGCAGGTTTGATTGAAGACTCAGAGGCAAGTCGGGGAAGAGGAGAATAGGAAAGCCTTGATTCAATTCCATGGATGGGTTTATTCTCTGTGTGTTATTGGCATTATGCCTTTGCATATTTGCTTCTTGTTACATATTTCTTTCATATGCTGCGTATGTGATTTTATGGAAGAATTGAAATCTAAGTGTCTGAGTGGAAGTGGGTGAAAGACAGAATGGAGAAGTCACCAGTCGCAAGGAATAGTCGTAGGTTGGAGGACCATCTCGTAGAGAGACACTCCTTGTTCAAAGGTGCAGTAAGGATAAAGGGGACGTGAAGTCTACAGAGCGAACAAAAGAAAGTTCGAAGGTTGGGAAAAGAAGAAGCGTCGAAAGAATCATGAGGAGTGCGACTCAAGGTCATGGATTGGGCGTTTCGGGAGATCGTTAAGTAAATCTCTTGATTCACGTAGAGGAGATCGCGAATTCGCGAGAAGCAAAGGCTCGACAGATTCGCGCATAGTCAAGTTGACACAGTGAGAGATCTCGGGACGTCGGGTCTCGGGAATAGAAGGGCAGTGAGATTAGTCTCGCGAGAGGTGAGATAACAAGTTATCGACATCTTGGCATTTCGGATCTCGGAAGTTGGGATCCCGAAAGTATAGTGACGTGAGTCGCGGTAGCGTGAGGTTCTGATACGCCGAAGGAAGGTCAACGTTGACCAGAGACATCGGGTCTCGGGGATCCGAGGGTCTAATATTCAGTTGTTGAACTCGCGAAGTCGCGAGGACCGATCCTTCGATAATCAAGGAAGGGAGGATCGCGCGGGTAGAGAGTCACTGTGGGTACGAAGGATTCCCGCAAGGGGAACAGAAGAACATTTGCGTTCTTCGAGCCGACAGAAGAGAAGGTCCTGGTGAGAGCGGTCATTCACCAAGGATCGGCAGGCAGTCATAGAAGAGGTGTTCCAATAGGATCTTGAGTGATTACCAGAAGTCCAACAGAAATAGGTGTAACTTGTGGGACCATGGTAGAGCTAACTATATGGAGAGGAAGAATTGTATGAGAACCAACCAACAATTGGTATGAAACCATGACAACATTAGTGGTCATGCCAGTAAAAATATATAAAGGTATTGTGTAAGCAATGGAAGTCACAGACATATGTGATGCCATAGGTTTATTAGAGGTCCTCAAGCATAGGTGACTCATTCCTAGTTTATAAAAAATATCATGTCCCGAAGAAGTCCACCAAAGAGAACAGACAGGAACAGAGCTAGGATTAAAAATTCCAACGGAATGAACCAGAGTTCTAAACAACTCAGTCTGTAAGGGTGGATTGTCTACACCAAAATCTGCATAAGGTCCAGTAGGTATTCTAGTATAATCTTCAGCAACAATGTCTCCCGATGAATTTATCTGGAGAAAAAGTGGATCTTGTAAAACACTCAATAACATATTTATAGGAATTATTGATTCCTCCAATGGACTATAACTTCCAATCTCAAAGGTTACATCGTTCTTGACTTCTCCTTCAAGAGAACCCTCTAGCGAGTTAGGAAGCAAAGGAGTGTATTATTCTAGCTCTTCTAGAGGTAAACCTTGCATCTTACATGAATGACAAGGGTCGATGTTGGCTTCACCAAATAAAGAATGAAAGAAATCTAAGGCCAACCAAAGAAACAAACAACACTCACTAATAAAATCTAGATATCAAACACGCAAACAAACCTTCCTATTTCGAATTCACTAGTTGGTGATGAAATTCAACGTCACGAAATCAAAACAAGAAGGGACTGAGATAAAGTGGGTGGAAAAGTTACATTGACGACCTGCTTAATGGACTTACACCCTGATGTAAGCTCCCACACATAATCGTGGGTATACCCTCCAAGTATCCTGAGTGAGTTTGGCCAACGTCGATTCTAGGTACCGTGAAGACTTACCCCTCCACATTCACCTCGGGTAAAGACTCTAAAGAGATAGGCCACTAAGGTTACCAATTATGAAAATGATGCCTGGGGAAGCAGTCGAAAGTCTGATCCACGTGCAAGGGCAGGGTATCTAAGCCTGAAATCAACTCGAGAAGTTCCCCACATAATTTGATTCTCAAGTGACCCCCAATAATACGCGCAATCTCTACACTAAGACCAACAAAGAAGGGTAAGTAACTATGTTGGCCCTAATGTGACCTCGTGATTGACCCTTGTGTTAGAAGGGCTTCCCAGTACAAAATGTAGCAAGTGGATTTTAAATCTCCCTATCATAAGATAATATTGTTTGTTTTGATGCTTTGGAGAGTGTGCCTCACAACCTATTCCAAAGCGCTATCCTAGCTAATGTTGGTGTATAAAATTTATAGAAAATAAAAGTCTCTAATAGATTTTAAAATTACATTGAATTTTAAAGGCTATTGCTTACTCAAAAGAGAAACGAAAGTGAAACTGATGATGTATTTGACCTTGACCCAATAAAATGAAAAAATAGATGATATGCAATCGTTTCATTGGATGAACTCTAATTACAATAGGGAGAAGGTTTATCTTTCCAGAATACAAAAGTTACAAAACACAATTTCTTAATCTTTGAATGATATGGATTCTAAACAATCAAAACTACTAAATATTCCAATTTTCTATTTTCAACAAATATTTGAATGCAAAATATTTTTTACAAAGACTACTAAAAAGAAGAATAAACTTCAGTCCTTTCCTTTTCAAATTTGAAAAGAGACCTAATCCAAAAAAAAAAGAATGGTCTAAGAATATTGATGCATTCTCAACACTCTTTCCCAAATCAAACTCATAATGCACACAAAAAATGAAAAGATAAGAAAACCATTTGTTGAATGCAAACAAAAATTGTTTCTTAATCAACAACAATACAAAACTTAAAATAAATCCAAAACTCAAAAGAAATCTAGAACAAACTTAAAATAAACTTTAGTCCTTTCCTTTTCAAATTAGAAAAGAGACCTAATCCAAAAAAGAAAGAATGGTCTAAGAATATCAATGCATTGTCAACACTCTTTCCCAAATCAAACTCATAATGCACGCAAAAAATGAAAAGATAAGAAAACTATTTGTTGAATGCAAACAAAAATTGTTTCTTAATCAACAACAATACAAAACTTAAAATAAATCCAAAACTCAAAATAAATCAAGAACAACTTATCAAGCAAGCACTCAGGATCAAAGCCTTCAGATTATACCCTTGCAATAAGAAGTAAAATATGAAACTTACAAATCTTATGAAGAAGACTTTCAATTCTTGAAAATCAATCAAATTAAAAGATGCAAACCAATCATTCACCAAATCTAAAATTTCATCCCAAGAAGTAAAGAAAAATCTGGGTAAAGAAAAGAAAAATGATTGTCACTCCAACAATTCCTACAGGAATCATCATAGGCTGTAGAAGGGTACAGTGCAACGATGAAGAATCATCACAGGATAAAAGTAAGACACAGTGTGATGTCATCGTGTTGGTTTACAAAAGCAGAGTGAGATGGATCACCCACAGACTCAGAGAATGAAATTGATCAAAATAAGGCAGGCTAAAATAAAATAAAAAGAAAAAAAATGAAATAATTCATTCCCCAATATGGTTGCCAATTTTTTTATCGGACAAATTGGTAAGTGCGGACACAAATTAATCTCCCTAACTTAAACATGAAAATAGAACAAAACAAGGCATAATACAAACTGCACCTTAGACTTCATTGTCATATAAACTGTAATATCCCTTGGCCGAACCCAATTGTAAATGTAATATGAGTGTACTTAAGCTAGTGAGTTGTTTGGACATCATTTTGTAATGCAATTCCCATGGCATAGTGAGTGCATGAACTTCACAGTAAAATGATGTAATATGTACATTCTCGGATACCATGCGCAGTAACTAAAGTGCACGCAATATGGAGGAAAACGAGCCTCATGTATATGATATGTGTTATAGGCTGGTGATCCAGTTATTATAATATGAGATGCTTATGTTTTGGTATTGGGCCGGAGCACCTAGATGTTAAAGGCCAGTGCGCCTATTTTGTACATGTCTCATGATTAATATAAAATACATTGTTGCGTGCAGACCGACCACAATAAAAGAGATGGGGGACTGAACTTCACCAGTTAGGGAAAGGGAGGGACAAACGTCAAGGAAAAGGGGCTAAGCTAGAGAGCTTAAGCCAAAAAGGAATATTATACCAATATTTCTTAAAACATAAAGTATGGATAATTATTTTATCCTAAGTGCTAAAGTTGGGGACAAGTGGACCAAAGTAACTTCCGATATGACAAGTGTCAAGTTGGGGACATGCATTCATATCATGGGGACTTAGCTCATTTGGTCACTTTTCATGGGGATTCTTACCAGTAGCTTCACCATCATTCTCACCATCACTTTCACGATTAGTTTCACAATGATTCCTTCCAGCACTCAGTTATCCAGTCAATGATTCCATGACCATTTTCACTCACGCATTTTGCTATCCTTGAGACATCCATTTCACCATATCTTATCCTATTTCCATATCCTTTTCCTATTGGTGTACCTGGTTAGCTTGGAGTGGGATTGAAGAAGCGGGTTTTCAGGCCCGTGAGCAATTCTCCGAGCAAGGGAATTGTTGGGGATTGATTCCCAAAGGTGCTAAACTGCAGCTATAATTCTCTGAGACTTCTGGTCTAGCCTGTTGCTAAATCCCTGGAAGGGAAGTGGGACAGCTGAGGGGCTGTTGAGAAAAGAAGGGGCACACTTCCTTGGGTGGGACAGGCATGTGGGGAATGAGTGGTTGTAGGCTATTAGTTGAGTAAGCACCTGAGGCAGAGTCTTTCCTATTGTCCATGAGCCTTAGCCTAGTTAGGAACCCTTTACCTGGGTGGATTTCAGTCCCATCTCAGGGGTGACTCACTGTTGAGAGTGATGAACTGTGTAGTCTAAGGCTGGGAGGTTTGTGGACGGTATGTACTCAGTTGGTGACAATATTTCCAAGATAAGTACCAATCGTATGATAAAATTAAATGTTACATTGTTAATTACATGCTTATGTTACAGGTTATCAAATATGTGATTATAATTGCCTGTGTGTTATGGGTATTTCCCTGTATATGATGCATATTTGTGGTTACTGTTATTTCAGTATAACGTCGTATGTTACATAATGTGATTGTTTATTTATGTTTATATTTAAATCTTCCGCAAGAGTGTTGTATGTATATGTTTAAGTTGCATGTAGTTTGAAGAGAAAATTTATGTGGCATAGCCCAGTTGATTACTGGGTAGGTTACCGTATGTTCTGCAGTAAGGGAACAAAAGAGTTCCCTAGAGTATCATGGCCCGACCTGAAAAGGATGGGCATGTTACTAACTGGTGTCAGAGAATGAGAGATTTCTATGGAGTGGCATACCCCGGCCTGTGGGCGGCTAGGGGACGTTACATAAACTAGTTTAGAGAGAGAAAAATGACATACCTTTTAAATGACTCTTGATCCTTGCTAGTGTCATCCTTGTCGCTCCATCTTTGGATTTGTGGGATGGTGAACCTATTTAAGAAGCACAAACCAACAAAGAGAGAGAACAAAGATATATATATTCTCATGAATTCTATGTATAATATCAAGGAGTTATACAATAAAAGTAAAGAGACCTTTATAGGGAAGAAATGTATTGCTGCATTATATTAAATGAAGGTGGAGAATACAACCCATGCCTTGATGTTGCAAGGTACCTTCCAATGGCTCTTTGCTCCAACACACACACATCTTTTCACCAATTCCTTGATGAATAAGATCCACAACCTGAGTTAGAGAGCTAAATCAAATCTATCTATAGTATAATCTATAGCATAATTATTAATGCATAAGCAAGCCTTAGCCTTTTCATAATATATCCCTCTTTATATAGGGTGAAAGAGGGATAGATGAGGATATTAGGATGATCCCACTAAATCAGAGAAGCGAGTAATATCCAAATCGATCAGAGGCCACCTCATCTTCTAGAAGATTCTCTTCTAGAACCTTCATGAATTTCACTTTTCCCTTGTTTAAGCATCGTCGCACCCTATGCACGGGAAGCCTGCAATGATGCCATAGTCCATCGTTGGTGCAACGTGTGATGATCAATCATCTTTTCACCCCAAGCATAGAGAAGGATGTGGTGATATCCTTTGACATAGTTTTTAAGGAAGAAAAGGTAAACTACTTTTCTCATGGAGAAAGTCTCTTTTAGTGTTTTTAGGGAACATGGAAGTGAGTTATGCACATGTCATCAGTTGATCACTGGGGTGACCAAAATAATGTGTAACATCTATGGGTGGTCACAGGACTCAGATATCTATAGCTTGGGGATGGGATGTGTTTCTCTCAGAGGCATTTAACCTACTTACAGTTAACCTTCAAACCCTCATTAGATCTTATTCCAGACCACTTTCACAACTATTCTACTAGAGCGTTATTAATCATTCTATCCACATTTGATCATAAACAAGTATTCATCTACTATAAACCAAGATTATAATCTATTTACTAACTATAACATTCCTTTTCTAGTGTTGTTCTTCAGTTTAGATTAGCTTATTCTTACTGTGCAATGTTCATTCCTTTATCATATAACATATTCATCATAAAAACTCATTAAATAAAATACAATTATAGACACTTCATACAATCACATAAAACAAAGATATATTGTGGTTCACCCCCATAGGGCTACACCCACAAAGATTTGTCGCTTCGGATATTTATTCATATTCTCTACAAATCTAGTGTTGTGCACTGTACAATTCTTCCTCCATTACATTCGATATCCACAGATCCCTAAAGTCACTTAGAAATATCTTCTACTCAACCCAAAAATACCTAATACAATCTCAACAATACATATGTCTACCCAAAAAAGAAAACAACCCTCTCATTGTCCTAATACATTCTACTTATACAAAACTGGGACAAATCCCTTAAAAAAACCATAACCATAAGAAGATTAGTTTTTTCCACTTTATCCTTGACTTAATCCCAACTGGTCCTCGATCCAACCGTTGCTCCAAGTCAGTGCTTGTCCACTTTCCAACTACTCCGCAACAGTTTGTCCACTTTGTAACTACTTTTCTCGATGCTTCTTTTTCCTCTTTTTTCAGCGTCAATTTTCCTTTATTCCTGACGTGCTCCCTTATTTTCTGGTGATGATTTAATTCCTTCAAAACTTCTTCAATTTTTCCAAAAATTGGCCTACGCCAACACTAGTGCACAATTTTCCATGCCAAATTTATTCAATATTTCCTTGAGATATTTAATTTGAGAAATGAAAATTTCTTTTTATGTTTGATTGATTTGTAGACCAAGAAAGAAAGAGTCCCCCCAACATAGAAATATAAAACTCTTTCTACATTGTATCTAAAACATTCTTAGTCATTAATTCAATGTTTCTTCCGAAAATAATATCATTAACATATGCTACAATAATTAACAAATCATTACCTTCAACCTTGATGTATAATTTGTTATCATCCATTCCTTTTTGAAATCCTTGCTGGTGAAAATACTTGTCCAGTATATAGTACCAAGCTCTTGGATCTTGTTTTATCCCACACATGGATTTCTTTAATAAAAAAACATAATCCCTTTTGTCAGTCAGCTGAAAAGCCTCTAGTTTCTCCACATAAACTTCTCCCTCTAGGTCACCATTTAAAAAGGTTGATTTGACATCCATCTAATAAAATTTGATTTTTCTATAGCATGAAAAGACCAAAAACATCTTGATAGCTTCAATGCTTGCAACATGGGAAAATGTTTCTTTAAATTCCACTCCTTCTACTTGAGCATACCCTTTGCATACTAGTCTGGCCTTGTTTCTGACTATTTGTCCATCTTCATTCAACTTGTTTCTGTATACCCATTTAGTTCCAATTACAATATTTTTATTGGGTGTTGGAACAATATCCAAAGTCTTATTTTTTTCTATTTGGTCTAGTTCTTCATTCATGGATTTGACCCAGTGGTCATCCTAACTTTCTTGCACAAAATTTTGGGGTTCAATCATGGGAAACAATGGAAAATTTGTATATCTAGATGTATCTATAATTTTTCTTCTAGTTTGTACACCTGCTTCTTTGTTTCCAAGAATATGACTTTCTAGATGATGTTTTTGAACAAACCTTGATCGTGTCTTTGGATGTGGTGTTTCCATTCTCTTCTCTTCCTCTAAATCCTCTTGTTCTTGATACTCATTCATTATGTTATCTTGTGGTTCATTGTTGATTGTTTCATCATATGAATCATCATGGTGTTGGCATATTACTAGATGAAGTGGTCCTTCATCTACTTTATGTTGGATAGTTGGTTTTCATTGATGTCAACCATTGGAGAGTGATCCTATAAATTGATTTCAAACCTTAGATATTGATGTCAACCCTTGGAGAAGTCTAGTACAAAATTTCGGTAGCACAAAAGTATGGTTAAGGAAATTGAGTTTGTTTGAGGAATAATTGAATGAATATCAATGGATTTGCATATGGTACTACCATGGATGGATAGTACACATCATTCCACTTTTGGTGATTTGTGGAACACCACATAGTTCTTCACAGTTAGGGAGATATGGCCTTGTGAAGTTGGTGAACCCTTTTGAGTTATCGAGAACCGCCTAGAAGGTCAAATAAGTCAATTATTCTAGAACATCCTAGAAGAATTTTACTAGTCAAAGTGGTTGTAACTAGGATTTCATCATGAGTAAAGTTGTTGCAATAAGAAAATATTTAAAAATAAATTAGTTGCAACAAGAAGTGGTGAGTTTACTATTTATGTATAAAGTGGTTGCAAGTGGGAAAGGTAGTTGAAAGTGGGTTATCCCTAAAAGAGGGTACTTGGTTAAAATAGTTAGAAGATAACACCTAAAGGAAGCCACTTGGAGGGTATAAATAAGAGAGAAAGGGACTCCCATTAGCACCTATTGAAATTAGTTGAATATCTATTTTGTGAAAGGTTTATTGCAGGTACTCATTGATATCTCTGAAGTTTTGCAATTCTAAAAATGCACAGGCTTTGGTAGTTGCATAAAATGATAATTTTATAGTCGTGAGTGTTTATGTAGTTGCTGGTTTTGGTAGTTGCAGAAAATGGCAATTTAGTAGTTGCGATTATTTCTGTAGCCACAAGTTTGCGTAGATGCAAAAAATGACAATTCTTTAGTTGTAGGTGTTTTTGTAGCCGCGGGTTTTAGTAGTTACAGAAAGCTATAATTCTGTAGCCGCGGGTGTTTCTGTAGTCGTAGATTTTGGTATCTACATAAAGAGAAGTTTCAGTAGCCATGGGTGATTTGGCAGCTATAGAAAGTTGGTAGTTCAAAAGACACATCAAATTTTCATATTGGAATTGTGCCAATTGTTGCATGGTATGGTATAGGTCTTGATGATGATGCATCAAGGTTTCTACATGATTAAAGGTATTTCTATATGTAATTTTTTTATGGTTACAATTGGTCATGACATGGTACATTCTTGAGGCTACATAATAGTGAGGTTTTGGCACATGGTTTGATGTAATGGTTTATGGTATTTGGTTTATG
>JZKD02S0179218.1:0-22893 GCA_000966675.3 Picea glauca
CTCCTCTACATAAATAGGTGTCATTTCTTCATTTAAAATCCATCCCTCGTCAGGATTCCCCTTTGTGAATTGCAAGGGTGTGACAATAGCAATTAGACTGTCGATTTGCATGGATGTTTGTTTCACGGTGAATTTTGTAACCGTATCGTTTGGCATGATCGAAATTGAGTCACCTGATCCCTGCGAAGGTATATCTGCTTGGCCTTGGGCCTGCTTTCCTGGCGTGCCCTTTTTGGGGTTTCCTTCCTGCTTCTGGGGGCCTTCGGCTCCTAGCTCTGAGGTTCCAACCTCCCTGGTTTTCCCTTGGTCCTTATCTCCAATAGGACTTGAGTCCTTTTCACCTTTGGCTCCTATATTATTTGTAACTAGAAGCTCTAGGGCTTCACCCTATAAAATCTATATGAGACAACTCTATCGGTGTTCCCGAAACTTCAAAAATTCAGCCATGTCTCCAGGTTGCAAGGCTTGAATTTGACTTAGGACGTCCGTGAAGGACCTCGCACCCCAAAATATTTCATCATGTGAGGAATCCTCGTGTTCATACCTCTTCAGGCCGCAAATTTCCAAGTGATTTCTCACAACCTTACTAGGGTCATGCTTCTTAAACTCAATGTCTACTAGTTTCATTTCTTCCAGAGCCGTAGCCTCGGCTTTGGCATGGCCAAAATATAACAAGGAATATGCACCAATATGAATAGGGAAGGGTGGCCATACCTTTTTCGATACTCCTTTGAGCTCCTTGCTTATCCCCCCGAGCACAGACTGTCTGGCGATCTCTCGGCACAATAGTTTATCTGGTAGGAATAGAGGGAGAGCATATGGAGGGACAAAGGTGATGAAAACCCTGATATAAGAAAATTTTGCCTCTTAATACCAATATTCCATGCTGCTTAGGCTAGTCGCAACGCTATCTAATATCCTAGGAGGCATCTTTCCAAAAATGGCGACATACAGTGGCACCATTACCCAGTTGAAGATATCATAGATGAATTCTTTGGCCTTATCCTCCCAAATCTTTGAGTGGTAGACATGGATGGGCTCTGTACTAAATGGAGTCTAGATCCATCTCATTAGAGGGAAAGGCGTCGGGAAACAAATGGCGTCCATGATGTAGGTGGACATGAAAAACGAAGTTGCTTTCCCACTCGCCTTCTTCACCCGATATTCGATAACTCGATTAGTTAAACTATCTGACAACAGTTTGGCCAAGTCGAAAGAAATACCTTTAGCGAATGTATGAATCAAAGGCACCCATGAGAGAAACAAATGTGTGGTGTCCTCCCTCCCATACAACCTACAAGCCATCATTGCTATATACCTGAATGGTGGCTCTAAGGAGGAGACTAAATAAATTCCATTAGAGTCCGCACTGAATTTTGTGGGGTGTGAAACCCAATCCCTAATCAGATCGGACAAGTTTCTGCCATATTTCTTGCATTCCTTCTCCTTGAAGCCTTCCAGAAACTTGGCATTGTGCACAAAGTTTGGTGTGGGTGATAACTGATACATTGCCTGCAAATGTTCCGGTCTAAAAGTCCCAACCGTCACCTTTTGTTTGTTGATAATAGTCCTAATTGGGATATCCACATGGTCTAGTGCCCATATGATCATATCATAATAGGGAAGGAGCCGTGGCCTTGCCACTATTTTGTGAATCTCTGCTTGAGTGACGATTTTGTATATGGTGGCCAAATCATCCTTCTCATTATCGTCGGAATCATCTGAACAATTCACCGATGCAGACTGAAGAATGTCAGAGATGTATGTCCAGGTTTTGATAGTATTAATACTTCGGGGTGAAGTATCGGAAACAACATCGGAGCACTGACCTAAAATTTCGGCATCCATCTTGAACTCCTTTCGTGGAGCCATGAAAGAGAATTCTGTATGCAGATCACCTGTAGTAAGAATTGTGAATACAGACATAAGTTATCCCGATGAAAAAGCTTTGTGCGCAAAATAGAAATAAAATTGAAATAATGAAACAAACCCCGTAGCTTTAATATTTAAACTTTACATGAGTCCTTGCTAACAGAACTGTCAAATCGTTTAATGGAAAGATTTAGGCATGAGACGAGATCTTATTTTCCAATAAATCATCACGATTCAAGTAAATGCCATAAATGTTTTAAAATATTTTTGATAATAAAGAAATGTGGAAACATTCAAAAAACTCATCTGTAGACTGCGTACGTCAAAGGCCCTTTAAGGCATTAATTAATTTAGTTAATTTCTTTAACTTTGTACCTTCAACTCTCAAAACCTCTTTTCAGCATTCACC
Source organism: Picea glauca (assembly GCA_000966675.3). Taxonomy (NCBI): domain Eukaryota; kingdom Viridiplantae; phylum Streptophyta; class Pinopsida; order Pinales; family Pinaceae; genus Picea; species Picea glauca. Next base: position 2,282 of record JZKD02S0179218.1, read on the forward strand.
GTCTCGGATAATTTCGTTCCTAGTCTTGGAATCCAAAATACTCAAAATAGCAATGGCACGATTTAGTTAAAAAAAAAAAAATTCGTGATCTGACTTAAGTTCTTAATTAACCCATGCTTAATTAATATAAATCATGACTTCGCGACTTTGGGAGAGCGATTTCCGAGTCGAAAAACCTCGACAGTGCTTAACTAGGGTTTAAAGTGACTTACCCCTGACACCAACCTGGGTGAACTTTTGAAACAATTTCATGACTTTGCATATCGAAGTTTGGAAACCTTGCAACTTGTAACTCCCGAAGTGTGATAGCGCGAGGTAATAAAAGTGATAGCGCTTAATGGTTAGGCGATGGTGACTTAGGACTATAACGACTATCGCCACTTCGCATGTCGGGGTAAAATTTTGGTTGCAAGGATTATATTTCAACCACTTGTAAAAGGCGGCTGCAACAGAGGAGCTTCTTAAGATGATTATGGATGATAAATATATGTTTGAAGGAGTACAGTTATTTTTGACCAAGGGACTCTAGGATTCCCCTTCGACTGTACATCGTTCGAATCGTTTCAACCCCACAACTAAGAAATGAAGTAAGCATCACAGACATATGGCTAATGCGAAGCAGATCCCGTCGATCTTACTAGATTATATCCTGCTTTTGGCTGGCTTGGTTAACTGAAACAACATCCCATGGGACTTTGAGTACACTTTGATCACCGCATACATCCAAAAGGGAATACGCGTAGTTGGGATTTAGTTGGGACAGATCCCACTACTGAAGAACAATGACTTCAACCTTGGATATAGAAAGAACTATGTGATGCTCGTACCCCACAAATACTTGATAAAGACCACTAGGAAGAAGCCTCGTCTATTCTCTCATCCATGGATTAATGAGCTAGCGTAGTCCACTATACTAAATGTGATGAAGATTCCCCATTTTGGTCATCACCAGGAGGTTAACGCTTGCGTTAAACTCCTCTTATCGTGCTAACATGGAGGACACATGTGGCTCGACCAGAAGATTACTGTGGATCTAGCGCTGATCTACCTGATTATAGGATTGAGCATGCAGGGACCCGACCCTCAGTAGTTTTACCCAGGGAAGACCTCAGACCACTCCCTGGCCCAACAGATCAAGGAGGCTTATGGAGAAGTTGAAAATGGAAAGTGAGGCTACAAGGTAGCCTCTATCTAGGATGGCACAGTGTGCCTCACCTGCCAACTCATAGCTGGTAATATCATAAGAAAGAATCTCCCCACATAGGTCACTAGGTTCATGGTGGATCTCCCAGGAAAATGTGTTTAGCGCATGCAGATGAATTGGGAAATTTACCTCGTGGAAAAGCTTGAGAAATACTGTCGCAAAGCTCAAGATTAGGGATACGAGTTCCACTTTAGTTGGCTTCTCGTATTGATTTCATTTGTCGCTTGGAAAATATCGGAAGGAGCCACCTTCCAGAAGATCGAACCATCGTTGGCCGCTAGGGTTTCAACCTTGTGGTACACCAATGACATGTAGAAGCAATGGCAGTCGAACGACATGTTCCATGTGTATTATCAGCAACTAAAGGTTGTCATCGAGTCATTTCCGTGCATGACATTGCGCACCTTACACCAGTACATACCGATAGCCAAGTTCCATGCAGATCCTCATTTTATCTATATCACTATGCACAGATATGAGAGAAAGGAGGAGCTACAATCTTATTATAAGATAACAGATGAAGACATGGCGAATATCACGAAGGAATGGACAGAGTAATTTTAGACACCTGTCGCTCATGATGAAATCTCAGATGCTACATTATAGGAATCCCCTTGGTCACCCAGTTTGAGCATGCAGGACAATCCAATGCGAAGAAGAAGAATAAAACAACAGAATCCCGGAATATAGAGACTGATGAGGAGGAAAATACCTCTGAAGGAAATGGATTTGGCTCGTCGGGAGGAGGAGACAAAGTAAATGGAGAAGGAGGAGGGGATGTAGGAGAAATGAAAGGAGAAATAACCCCCTACTCAAACTCCACATAAGAGGAAGGTATCTTCGCAGAAACCTTCTAAAAGAAGGAAGACCTGCACCAGTAAGCCCTAGCTAGAGGTCACGCTCATAGAGGATGATATTAGTCTAGTCCATAGAGCCATGGAGGATGTGTTCAAAGATATCTTGCAGAGATATGGAGTGAAGCAGGAAGATTTGTATGAAAGGGTCGATAAGGAGCTGAAGGAAATAGAGAAATATATTCAATTGATCTATGAAGTACCCACTGCGCCTTCTTCATCACAGGTTGCAAAATTGGGGGATGATCCTGCCCAATTAAGAAGACTTGTGGATGTGACAAAGGCTCGACTTCAGAAAGTCCAAGAAGAAAAGGAGAAGGCTATAGAAGTCCTGAAACAAGATAAAGTGGAAGTCTTATAGAAACTACGAGTTGCACGATACTGTGTAACCGCCTATGAAAATGAGAAAGATGAGTTTTGGGCGATTGTCGAGGAGGAAAAAGTGAAGATATAGAGAGAAAAGGACCAGTTGCTTGCAAAGAATACTGCAGTCAAAGAAGCTATAAATACATCACTTTTCTCTATTCCAGTCTTGGAACAGGAGGAACATGATTCAGTCAAGGTTCAAGTGGTGAAGCTTGCTGAGGCCATCCAGCATATTCAAGTGGGGATAATGGAGTTGGAGATACAAGTAGTATCGAGCACTTTATAGCAGGTGCGTGATCAGAGGTAGGAAGCTGCTAAGAATGTAGTTGGAAGTATCAGAGCCCTCACCTCAGAGTGCAAACAATTGAGCGATAGAAGTGCGCAGACTTATGAATGCCCCATAGAATATCCAGAGCTAAGGAAACTAGAATCACAGTTACAAGAGGCGCAACAACATGCCTCCTTGGTGCAAGCGCATATGAAGCTACTCACTGCAGTTGAGAGAATGAAAAGATCACAAGAACAGTGTGCGGTACAACAACAGATTACTACCATCCAAGGAAGAATAATGGAAGTCACGTAGAAGCTACAACCTGTGAAAGACGAAGCCTGCAAGATGTTCAAATAAATTTAAGGACAAGGTTCACAATTGGACCAAGTGGTTGCAATAGTGTAAGAGCGCCTGTAAGGGCATGTTACATAGAAAATGATCCAAGAGCTCGTTGAGCAGGAGGCTCAGGAGAAGCAACAAGTTGAAGTCTCTTAAGTGAATCTCGAGGTCTTCGAAGTAGAATTGCCTAGACCTGAGTGACTCAAGACGAGTCACAGGTGAGTGTTGGGGGCCTGTTGGCCCTTGACCAAGTTTTGAGGAAATCTTGGTCAGGTTTGACCACTTTTTGGAATTCAACGCAGTGATCAAGGAAGGAACACCCAGGCGGAGCTGAGATCATGGATCTCACNCTCCTCTACATAAATAGGTGTCATTTCTTCATTTAAAATCCATCCCTCGTCAGGATTCCCCTTTGTGAATTGCAAGGGTGTGACAATAGCAATTAGACTGTCGATTTGCATGGATGTTTGTTTCACGGTGAATTTTGTAACCGTATCGTTTGGCATGATCGAAATTGAGTCACCTGATCCCTGCGAAGGTATATCTGCTTGGCCTTGGGCCTGCTTTCCTGGCGTGCCCTTTTTGGGGTTTCCTTCCTGCTTCTGGGGGCCTTCGGCTCCTAGCTCTGAGGTTCCAACCTCCCTGGTTTTCCCTTGGTCCTTATCTCCAATAGGACTTGAGTCCTTTTCACCTTTGGCTCCTATATTATTTGTAACTAGAAGCTCTAGGGCTTCACCCTATAAAATCTATATGAGACAACTCTATCGGTGTTCCCGAAACTTCAAAAATTCAGCCATGTCTCCAGGTTGCAAGGCTTGAATTTGACTTAGGACGTCCGTGAAGGACCTCGCACCCCAAAATATTTCATCATGTGAGGAATCCTCGTGTTCATACCTCTTCAGGCCGCAAATTTCCAAGTGATTTCTCACAACCTTACTAGGGTCATGCTTCTTAAACTCAATGTCTACTAGTTTCATTTCTTCCAGAGCCGTAGCCTCGGCTTTGGCATGGCCAAAATATAACAAGGAATATGCACCAATATGAATAGGGAAGGGTGGCCATACCTTTTTCGATACTCCTTTGAGCTCCTTGCTTATCCCCCCGAGCACAGACTGTCTGGCGATCTCTCGGCACAATAGTTTATCTGGTAGGAATAGAGGGAGAGCATATGGAGGGACAAAGGTGATGAAAACCCTGATATAAGAAAATTTTGCCTCTTAATACCAATATTCCATGCTGCTTAGGCTAGTCGCAACGCTATCTAATATCCTAGGAGGCATCTTTCCAAAAATGGCGACATACAGTGGCACCATTACCCAGTTGAAGATATCATAGATGAATTCTTTGGCCTTATCCTCCCAAATCTTTGAGTGGTAGACATGGATGGGCTCTGTACTAAATGGAGTCTAGATCCATCTCATTAGAGGGAAAGGCGTCGGGAAACAAATGGCGTCCATGATGTAGGTGGACATGAAAAACGAAGTTGCTTTCCCACTCGCCTTCTTCACCCGATATTCGATAACTCGATTAGTTAAACTATCTGACAACAGTTTGGCCAAGTCGAAAGAAATACCTTTAGCGAATGTATGAATCAAAGGCACCCATGAGAGAAACAAATGTGTGGTGTCCTCCCTCCCATACAACCTACAAGCCATCATTGCTATATACCTGAATGGTGGCTCTAAGGAGGAGACTAAATAAATTCCATTAGAGTCCGCACTGAATTTTGTGGGGTGTGAAACCCAATCCCTAATCAGATCGGACAAGTTTCTGCCATATTTCTTGCATTCCTTCTCCTTGAAGCCTTCCAGAAACTTGGCATTGTGCACAAAGTTTGGTGTGGGTGATAACTGATACATTGCCTGCAAATGTTCCGGTCTAAAAGTCCCAACCGTCACCTTTTGTTTGTTGATAATAGTCCTAATTGGGATATCCACATGGTCTAGTGCCCATATGATCATATCATAATAGGGAAGGAGCCGTGGCCTTGCCGCTATTTTGTGCATCTCTTCTTGAGTGACGATTTTGTATATGGTGGCCAAATCATCCTTCTCATTATCGTCGGAATCATCTGAACAATTCACCGATGCGGACTGAAGAATGTCAGAGATGTATGTCCAGGTTTTGACAGTATTAATACTTCAGGGTGAAGTATCGGAAACAACATCGGAGCCCTGACCTGAACTTTCGGCATCCGTCTTGAACGCCTTTCGTGGAGCCATGAAAGAGAATTCTGTATGCAGATCACCTGTAGTAAGAATTGTGAATACAGACATAAGTTATCCCGATGAAAAAGATTTGTGCGCAAAATAGAAATAAAATTGAAATAATGAAACAAACCCTGTAGCTTTAATCTTTCAACTTTACATGAGTCCTTGCTAACAGAACCGTCAAATCGTTTAATGGAAAGATTTAGGCGTGAGACGAGATCTTATTTTCCAATAACTCATCACGATTCAAAAAAATGCCATAAATGTTTTAAAATATTTGTGATAATAAAGAAATGTGGAAACATTCAAAAAACTCATCTGTAGACTGCGTACGTCAAAGGCCCTTTAAGGCATTAATTAATTTAGTTAATTTGTTTAACTTTGTACCTTCAACTCTCAAAACCTCTTTTCAGCGTTCACCGTCTCGGATAATTTCGTTCCTAGTCTTGGAATCCAAAATACTCAAAATAGCGATGGCACGATTTAGTTAAAAATAAATAAATCGTGATCTGACTTAAGTTCTTAATTAACCCATGCTTAATTAATATAAATCATGACTTCGCGACTTTGGGAGAGCGATTTCCGAGTCGAAAAACCTCAACAGTGCTTAACTAGGGTTTAAAGTGACTTACCCCTGACACCAACCTGGGTGAACTTTTGAAACCATTTCATGACTTTGCATATCGGAGTTTGGAAACCTTGCAACTTGTAACTCCCGAAGTGTGATAGCGCGAGGTAATAAAAGTGATAGCGCTTAATGGTTAGGTGACGGTGACTTAGGAATATAACGACTATCGCCACTTCGCATGTCGGGGTAAAATTTTGGTTGCAAGGATTATATTTCAACCACTTGTAAAAGGCGGCTGCAACAGAGGAGCTTCTTAAGATGTTTATGGATTATAAATATATGTTTGAAGGAGTACAGGTATTTTCGACCAAGGGACTCTAGGATTCCCCTTCGACTGTACATCGTTCGAATCGTTTCAACCCCACGACTAAGCAATGAAGTAAGCATCACAGACATATGGCTAATGCGAAGCAGATCCTGTCGATCTTACTAGATTATATCCTGCTTTTGGCTGGCTTGGTTAACTGAAACAACATCCCACGGGACTTTGAGTACACTTTGATCACCGCATACATCCAAAAGGGAATACGCATAGTTAGGATTTAGTTGGGACAGATCCCACTACTGAAGAACAATTACTTCAACCTTGGATATAGAAAGAACTATGTGATGCTCGCACCCCACAAATACTTGATAAAGACCACTAGGAAGAAGCCTCGTCTATTATCTCATCCATGGATTAATGAGCTAGCGTAGTCCACTATAATAAATGTGATGAAGATTCCCCATTTTGGTCATCACCAGGAGGTTACCGCTTGCGTTAAACTCCTCTTATCGTGCTAACATGGAGGACACATGTGGCTTGACCGGAAGATTACTGTGGATCTAGCGCTGATCTACCTGATTATAGGATTGAGCATGCAGGGACCCGACCCTCAGTAGTTTTACCCAGGGAAGACCTCAGACCACTCCCTGGCCCAACAGATCAAGGAGGCTTATGGAGAAGTTGAAAATGGAAAGTGAGGCTACAAGGTAGCCTCTATCTAGGATGGCACAGTGTGCCTCACCTGCCAACTCATAGCTGGTAATATCATAAGAAAGAATCTCCCCACATAGGTCACTAGGTTCATGGTGGATCTCCCAGGAAAATGTGTTTAGCGCATGCAGATGAATTGGGAAATTTACCTCGTGGAAAAGCTTGAGAAATACTGTCGCAAAGCTCAAGATTAGGGATACGAGTTCCACTTTAGTTGGCTTCTCGTATTGATTTCATTTGTCGCTTGGAAAATATCGGAAGGAGCCACCTTCCAGAAGATCGAACCATCGTTGGCCGCTAGGGTTTCAACCTTGTGGTACACCAATGACATGTAGAAGCAATGGCAGTCGAACGACATGTTCCATGTGTATTATCAGCAACTAAAGGTTGTCATCGAGTCATTTCCGTGCATGACATTGCGCACCTTACACCAGTACATACCGATAGCCAAGTTCCATGCAGATCCTCATTTTATCTATATCACTATGCACAGATATGAGAGAAAGGAGGAGCTACAATCTTATTATAAGATAACAGATGAAGACATGGCGAATATCACGAAGGAATGGACAGAGTAATTTTAGACACCTGTCGCTCATGATGAAATCTCAGATGCTACATTATAGGAATCCCCTTGGTCACCCAGTTTGAGCATGCAGGACAATCCAATGCGAAGAAGAAGAATAAAACAACAGAATCCCGGAATATAGAGACTGATGAGGAGGAAAATACCTCTGAAGGAAATGGATTTGGCTCGTCGGGAGGAGGAGACAAAGTAAATGGAGAAGGAGGAGGGGATGTAGGAGAAATGAAAGGAGAAATAACCCCCTACTCAAACTCCACATAAGAGGAAGGTATCTTCGCAGAAACCTTCTAAAAGAAGGAAGACCTGCACCAGTAAGCCCTAGCTAGAGGTCACGCTCATAGAGGATGATATTAGTCTAGTCCATAGAGCCATGGAGGATGTGTTCAAAGATATCTTGCAGAGATATGGAGTGAAGCAGGAAGATTTGTATGAAAGGGTCGATAAGGAGCTGAAGGAAATAGAGAAATATATTCAATTGATCTATGAAGTACCCACTGCGCCTTCTTCATCACAGGTTGCAAAATTGGGGGATGATCCTGCCCAATTAAGAAGACTTGTGGATGTGACAAAGGCTCGACTTCAGAAAGTCCAAGAAGAAAAGGAGAAGGCTATAGAAGTCCTGAAACAAGATAAAGTGGAAGTCTTATAGAAACTACGAGTTGCACGATACTGTGTAACCGCCTATGAAAATGAGAAAGATGAGTTTTGGGCGATTGTCGAGGAGGAAAAAGTGAAGATATAGAGAGAAAAGGACCAGTTGCTTGCAAAGAATACTGCAGTCAAAGAAGCTATAAATACATCACTTTTCTCTATTCCAGTCTTGGAACAGGAGGAACATGATTCAGTCAAGGTTCAAGTGGTGAAGCTTGCTGAGGCCATCCAGCATATTCAAGTGGGGATAATGGAGTTGGAGATACAAGTAGTATCGAGCACTTTATAGCAGGTGCGTGATCAGAGGTAGGAAGCTGCTAAGAATGTAGTTGGAAGTATCAGAGCCCTCACCTCAGAGTGCAAACAATTGAGCGATAGAAGTGCGCAGACTTATGAATGCCCCATAGAATATCCAGAGCTAAGGAAACTAGAATCACAGTTACAAGAGGCGCAACAACATGCCTCCTTGGTGCAAGCGCATATGAAGCTACTCACTGCAGTTGAGAGAATGAAAAGATCACAAGAACAGTGTGCGGTACAACAACAGATTACTACCATCCAAGGAAGAATAATGGAAGTCACGTAGAAGCTACAACCTGTGAAAGACGAAGCCTGCAAGATGTTCAAATAAATTTAAGGACAAGGTTCACAATTGGACCAAGTGGTTGCAATAGTGTAAGAGCGCCTGTAAGGGCATGTTACATAGAAAATGATCCAAGAGCTCGTTGAGCAGGAGGCTCAGGAGAAGCAACAAGTTGAAGTCTCTTAAGTGAATCTCGAGGTCTTCGAAGTAGAATTGCCTAGACCTGAGTGACTCAAGACGAGTCACAGGTGAGTGTTGGGGGCCTGTTGGCCCTTGACCAAGTTTTGAGGAAATCTTGGTCAGGTTTGACCACTTTTTGGAATTCAACGCAGTGATCAAGGAAGGAACACCCAGGCGGAGCTGAGATCATGGATCTCACTTGTTCTATGGGATTTGTGGACCCATCAAGGGGTTCTTATGGGTTTTGTAATGGGTTATGGGATGTCAGCCCATGGGTTTACCCATTATTAGGCCTTATTGTAAAAGTATAAATAAGTAGTAATGTAAGGTAGAAGTAGTGAAGAGATGTAAGATACTTAAAGAGAAAAGTCTAAGTATCTAAGTGCAAGAATTTATGAGTGCTTCGTGCAACAAAAAGTGTATGTAAGGGTATGTGCTTTATAAAGGAGTTCACTTTGTGCCTTGAACTAATTTTGGGAAGGAGTATATGGTGCTCAATGCGTAGATCTCATGTCCTCTGCGGATCTTGGATATGTGGCTTAGTGCACAGGAGAGGATGAATGTAAGAGATTGAAGAATAATAAAGAAGACGAAGAAGTTCGTGGACGTAGCCCCACACTGGGGTGAACCATGTATATTTTGTGTCTTTTGTTTTCTTTGTGTTGTGTTGTTTATATTATGAATCTTCTTTGCTTATTATGTATTTTATATAGATATATAGATGCTTAGTGTTTCATGTGTGTTAAGGATGAATAAATGTTAGATCTAACTCTGTGTTATGTGCTAAGTAGTTGAAGTTCTTAATCTTTATTGTTACTGTGTTGATCTATCTTAGGGTTTGTTTTGTGATGTTAATAAAGCTAATGAACTAATTCATATCATCTTCTATGTGTTATTAAAGTACTTGAGAAGTGTTATGATCATAGATCTATGTCCCAGATTGGTTACAGACGCCTGAGTCCTGTAACCCCCCATGCCTTTACCTCGGGTGAGACTTTGCCTTCTTCGGAGGTGTTGCCGAAAGGGTCGATATTTAGGGTTTTGTTGGTGCGTTGTTAGATTTGAACCCTGGGTCTACCCCTATGCCAATGTGCTACCAACTCAAAGATAAAGAGTCAACCAAACTTAATATTTCCCAAGAGACAACTATAAAAATTGATAAAAACATGCAAGCCTTAGGAAGGTCTAATTTGTTAGGTTTTACCAAGGGTAGTTCTTCGAAACAGTATGAGTCTAAAGAAAAATTATCTAGCACAGAAAGTAAAGAGTCCTCTAGTGACTCCATAAAATATTTAACTAAGGTAATCAAATCCATGGAGTCCTATAATGCAAGACAACTTANTGAATGCCCCATAGAATATCTAGATCTAAGGAAACTAGAATCACAGTTACAGGAGGCGCAACAACATGCCTCCTTGGTGCAAGCGCATATGAAGCTACTCACTGCAGTTGAGAGAATGAAAAGATCACAAGAACAACGTGCGGTACAACAACATATTACTACCATCCAAGGAAGAATAATGGAAGTCACGTAGAAGCTACAACCCGTGAAAGACGAAGCCTGCAAGATGTTCAAATAAATTTAAGGACAAGGTTCGCAACTGGACCAAGTGGTTGCAATAGTGTAAGAGCGCTTGGAAGGGCATGTTACATAGAAAATGATCCAAGAGCTCGTTGAGCAGGAGGCTCAGGAGAAGCAACAAGTCGAATTCTCTTAAGTGAAGCTCGAGGTCTTCGAAGTATAATTGCCTAGACCTGAGTGACTCAAGACGAGTCACAGGTGAGTGTTGGGGGCTTGTTGGCCCTTGACCAAGTTTTGAGGAAATCTTGGTCAGGTTTGACCACTTTTTGGAATTCAACGCAGTGATCAAGGAAGGAACACCCAGGCGGAGCTGAGATCATGGATCTCACTTGTTCTATGGGATTTGTGGACCCATCAAGGGGTTCTTATGGGTTTTGTAATGGGTTATGGGATGTCAGCCCATGGGTTTACCCATTATTAGGCCTTATTGTAAAAGTATAAATAAGTAGTAATGTAAGGTAGAAGTAGTGAAGAGATGTAAGATACTTAAAGAGAAAAGTCTAAGTATCTAAGTGCAAGAATTTATGAGTGCTTCGTGCAACAAAAAGTGTATGTAAGGGTATGTGCTTTATAAAGGAGTTCACTTTGTGCCTTGAACTAATTTTGGGAAGGAGTATATGGTGCTCAATGCGTAGATCTCATGTCCTCTGCGGATCTTGGATATGTGGCTTAGTGCACAGGAGAGGATGAATGTAAGAGATTGAAGAATAATAAAGAAGACGAAGAAGTTCGTGGACGTAGCCCCACACTGGGGTGAACCATGTATATTTTGTGTCTTTTGTTTTCTTTGTGTTGTGTTGTTTATATTATGAATCTTCTTTGCTTATTATGTATTTTATATAGATATATAGATGCTTAGTGTTTCATGTGTGTTAAGGATGAATAAATGTTAGATCTAACTCTGTGTTATGTGCTAAGTAGTTGAAGTTCTTAATCTTTATTGTTACTGTGTTGATCTATCTTAGGGTTTGTTTTGTGATGTTAATAAAGCTAATGAACTAATTCATATCATCTTCTATGTGTTATTAAAGTACTTGAGAAGTGTTATGATCATAGATCTATGTCCCAGATTGGTTACAGACGCCTGAGTCCTGTAACCCCCCATGCCTTTACCTCGGGTGAGACTTTGCCTTCTTCGGAGGTGTTGCCGAAAGGGTCGATATTTAGGGTTTTGTTGGTGCGTTGTTAGATTTGAACCCTGGGTCTACCCCTATGCCAATGTGCTACCAACTCAAAGATAAAGAGTCAACCAAACTTAATATTTCCCAAGAGACAACTATAAAAATTGATAAAAACATGCAAGCCTTAGGAAGGTCTAATTTGTTAGGTTTTACCAAGGGTAGTTCTTCGAAACAGTATGAGTCTAAAGAAAAATTATCTAGCACAGAAAGTAAAGAGTCCTCTAGTGACTCCATAAAATATTTAACTAAGGTAATCAAATCCATGGAGTCCTATAATGCAAGACAACTTAATGCCATGAAAAATAGTTTGATTTCCATGGAAATATCCCAAGCCAATAGATTTCATCCTAGGACAAATAATGAGAGATCGAAAAGAAACTGTCCTCCACAAGATCAAAGACCCCCAAATCAACTTGAAGCCACAAATTTAGTGGAGCATGAGGCTCCTCCTTTTTGTAGAGATTGCAATTATTTCTATGAATAGTCTACTTGTCCTAGGTTCCTTCAAATAAATCAAGCAAGGCTTGCAGAAATGAAAAACTTTGTTGGATTCTCAAGGCATTCAAACCAATTCAATTTAGTGGGTAGAAATCATCATGTATCCATGGATCAATGGGTTCAAACAATGGAAAGGAGTCAAAATGAAAATGATGTAATTAAAGAATATGACAATGTTACTAAGGTATTTGATACAAATCCCACGCATAAGAAAATCCTTGAGATGGCAAGATTTAAAGGAGTGACATATCAATGGAAGGAAAATGGAAATAAAAATAAGGTTGATCAAAACATTTACAAAGAAATCACTTCTCCAATATCATAATTAAACATTGACTTAAGTGTTTGGGTGTCAAATATGAAGGTATTGGTTCCAGTAGTAGAGATCACAAAGATACTCTCTCAAAAATAAAAGTTAATAAGATCCATAGATGATCCTAAGGAGAAAAGTATCGAAAAATGCATTGAACCATGTGAATATGCCCATGTTATATTTCAAACTATGGATCAGAATATGGGGAATGGAAGCTTTCAAAATTTATATATCTCTTTGTTGGTTGATATTATTTTTGTTCATAACTGCATGTTAGACTTGGGCACTTCATCAAATGTCATGACTTGGAAATTCATGGAAGAATTAAACTTGAGGGTCTCAAGGGCACATCATAATTTGTGTGCCATGGATTCAAGAGAGATTGAGGTCGATGGAATAATAAAATATCTCCGGGTAAACCTAGAATTCTTCTCAAATATGCCAGTGCTAATGGATGTTGTGTTTGTAGAAGTGCCAGATGCATGGGTCATGATCTTGTCTTGGGAGTGGGGTGAAAATTTGGGAGGTAGTCATCAAATGGATTTATCTTATTCTACCATCCCAACTTGTGATAACACTTGTTTTAGACTTAATAGAGAAAAGGAAAGGATGTACCATGTAGAACATCCTAGAGAACCTATGTTATGAATTAGAGGGTCTTTGGAACCATTCCATATTGACCAGCTTTTTAGCACCCATTAAAAAGGAGTTTAAGGAAGAAAAATTTGATGATGTCTGGAATTCCATGGATTCCTTTGATGGTTTATTTCTTGAGGAAGCGCGAAGAGAAATGGATCTTGATGAAGCAAATTCAAAATCATGAACTGGGTCAGATGTGTCAGTTGTGTCAGCAGTATCATCTTCAACTTCTCAGTTGTCAGATGAGTCATTGAATGGTAAGGATGAGTTAGAAGCAATTTTTTGGACATCCATTCCATACATCTTAGAGACTTGGAAAACATTATTTGGTAACAAGAAAATATTTTACAAACATGACAAACATAAAAAGGAAAAAGAAATAGAAAAGCCTAGTGATCACATAGAAATGAATGTTGAATCATATTCAAGTCCTAGGATGATAAAAATTGAAAAACGTACTTCAAGAAAAAGAATAAAAAGTATAATAAATCTTGTGAAGGATTTCAGGGATGACTTGGCCATTGTTCATGATGAGTTTAAGGCTTGTGGTAAATATTTATTCAACATATCATCCCTATTAAGGAATATGCCAAGTCTTTCAAGGAAACAATAAGAAAGATAAAATATAAGATTTTCCACGTAGCACAAAGGAAACTTCACTAGATAAGATTCATAGAAAGTTTGATCAGACGGTTGAGTTAGATGAAAGTTAGAAGAAAATCCTTCAGTTAAAATCTTAGAAATCATGGAAAAATTAGAAAGGTCTTCAACAACTCATCTTAACCAGTTGGATGGAAAAAAGTTAAATTTGTCAGTGAAAGGGAAACACCTTGAATTGGTCTTCAATGGTAACATATGATACCCAAGGGAATTCTATGTAAAATAGTTTGAATTGAACCCTTCTCCTTTATATTTTACTTCTTCCTTGTATTTTACCGCATTTCATTTTCTTCATTTCAACATTTCATCTTTTATTTTTGTACATATATGCTCAACTAACATTTCATTTTTGTATATATGTGAGTGCAACTTATGTTTTATTTTATGGATTCTATATATTCTACATGTTAATGACATATATATTTGACGAGACATGTTTTTGTTTTACAGATCACAGATTCTGAGGTTCTCACATGTTTTCCAAATATCAAGCACACGTCCACATATGGAGCCAATTTTTACCTCCTAGTTGCACCTGGCAGGACTGACATTGATCCAAAAATGTTGAACAAGTTAATTGTTCAAAATCAGATTGTAGAAGTCTAGCCAAGTCTTTTGACCCCTTCAAATTCTTCTTCTTCTTCTTCTTTATGCATGATCCATATCCCCATGGTGGGAATTGTAATAAGATGAGCTAGCATGAGGAATTTCTTATCTAAAAGGCATAGCCCCTTAACACTTGATCACTAGTGCATACTCTAAAGTGTTTTTTTTCACTTGTAAATTATATCCTGCTTGATCAATGAGATTTTTCGTGGTGAGGATTTTGTTCAATGTTCAGAAAAACCACAGTATTTTGAATGAATTGTCAATGTTTTGGATCCAGATCAGGATCCATATTCAAGACAAGAAGCCTGGATTATAATTGAAGACTGAAGAGTAATATAAATACTAAGGGGAAGGAGGAAAGCCTAAGGGTCAGCTGGAGAGAACCCTAATTTTAATTAATTTAATTTAAGTTATTTCAAAATTTTAGTTTGTTTTTAGGTTTTAATTTAATTTTAAATTTTCTTATTATTTAAATAAAAGGTTTAGTAATTATAAGGTTTAGATTTTTTCAAAAAAATTTAAATGTTTTAAGGAGATTTGAGTTATTATTATATCATAAGTTTTGTTTTTATTAAAATATTTTAATTTTTCTTTTATTTAGAATAATTTAATGATTTAGATTTTAAAAATTTAAGGATTGTATTAATGTTTTTGGGTTTAGTTAATAACTGTGGTGTTAGAATTTTTTTAGAATTTTAAATTCTTTTGAGTTAAAAGTGTTTTTAATTTGAAAATAGGGTTATCTATAAGGTTGATTACTTAGTTATTATTTTCTTTTTATTAAGGGGAGCCAATTTTCATTTAGTTCTAGGCCATTATCCCTATTGAGGTTGCTTAGATTTATTTGGATTTCAATCACTTCCCTAATGCGACGTTTAAATACGTGATCTTCTTTTGCTAAAAAAATTGTCTCTTCTAGGCACACATGGTGTTTTGTTTTCAGGGAGTGTTCTTCTATGGCTGAGGTTCGAAAGCGTTAATTATTTATGTTGGCTCTGTTAGCTCCCAAAATGAATNGTGTTGTGTTGTTTATATTATGAATCTTCTTTGCTTATTATGTATTTTAGATAGATATATAGATGCTTAGTGTTTCATGTGTGTTAAGGATGAATAAATGTTAGATCTAACTCTGTGTTATGTGCTAAGTAGTTGAAGTGCTTAATCTTTATTGTTACTGTGTTGATCTATCTTAGGGTTTGTTTTGTGATGTTAATAAAGATAATGAACTAATTCATATCATCTTCTATGTGTTATTAAATTACTTGAGAAGTGTTATGATCACAAATCTATGTCCCAGATTGGTTACAGACGCCTGAGTCCTGTAACCCCCCATGCCTTTACCTCGGGTGAGACTTTGCCTTCTTCGCAGGTGTTGCTGAAAGGGTTGGTATTTAGGGTTTTGTTGGTGCGCTGTTAGATTTGAACCCTGGGTCTGCCCCTATGCCAATGTGCTACCAACTCAGAGATAAAGAGTCAACCAAACTTAATATTTCCCAAGAGACAACTATAAAAATTGATAAAAACATGCAAGCCTTAGGAAGGTCTAATTTGTTAGGTTTTACCAAGGGTAGTGCTTCGAAACAATATGAGTCTAAAGAAAAATTATCTAGCACAGAAAGTAAAGAGTCCTCTAGTGACTCCATAAAATATTTAACTAAGGTAATCAAATCCATGGAGTCCTATAATGCAAGACAACTTAATGCCATGAAAAATAGTTTGATTTCCATGGAAATATCCCAAGCCAATAGATTTCATCCTAGGACAAATAATGAGAGATCGAAAAGAAACTGTCCTCCACAAGATCAAAGACCCCCAAATCAACTTGAAGCCACAAATTTAGTGGAGCATGAGGCTCCTCCTTTTTGTAGAGATTGCAATTATTTCTATGAATAGTCTACTTGTCCTAGGTTCCTTCAAATAAATCAAGCAAGGCTTGCAGAAATGAAAAACTTTGTTGGATTCTCAAGGCATTCAAACCAATTCAATTTAGTGGGTAGAAATCATCATGTATCCATGGATCAATGGGTTCAAACAATGGAAAGGAGTCAAAATGAAAATGATGTAATTAAAGAATATGACAATGTTACTAAGGTATTTGATACAAATCCCACGCATAAGAAAATCCTTGAGATGGCAAGATTTAAAGGAGTGACATATCAATGGAAGGAAAATGGAAATAAAAATAAGGTTGATCAAAACATTTACAAAGAAATCACTTCTCCAATATCATAATTAAACATTGACTTAAGTGTTTGGGTGTCAAATATGAAGGTATTGGTTCCAGTAGTAGAGATCACAAAGATACTCTCTCAAAAATAAAAGTTAATAAGATCCATAGATGATCCTAAGGAGAAAAGTATCGAAAAATGCATTGAACCATGTGAATATGCCCATGTTATATTTCAAACTATGGATCAGAATATGGGGAATGGAAGCTTTCAAAATTTATATATCTCTTTGTTGGTTGATATTATTTTTGTTCATAACTGCATGTTAGACTTGGGCACTTCATCAAATGTCATGACTTGGAAATTCATGGAAGAATTAAACTTGAGGGTCTCAAGGGCACATCATAATTTGTGTGCCATGGATTCAAGAGAGATTGAGGTCGATGGAATAATAAAATATCTCCGGGTAAACCTAGAATTCTTCTCAAATATGCCAGTGCTAATGGATGTTGTGTTTGTAGAAGTGCCAGATGCATGGGTCATGATCTTGTCTTGGGAGTGGGGTGAAAATTTGGGAGGTAGTCATCAAATGGATTTATCTTATTCTACCATCCCAACTTGTGATAACACTTGTTTTAGACTTAATAGAGAAAAGGAAAGGATGTACCATGTAGAACATCCTAGAGAACCTATGTTATGAATTAGAGGGTCTTTGGAACCATTCCATATTGACCAGCTTTTTAGCACCCATTAAAAAGGAGTTTAAGGAAGAAAAATTTGATGATGTCTGGAATTCCATGGATTCCTTTGATGGTTTATTTCTTGAGGAAGCGCGAAGAGAAATGGATCTTGATGAAGCAAATTCAAAATCATGAACTGGGTCAGATGTGTCAGTTGTGTCAGCAGTATCATCTTCAACTTCTCAGTTGTCAGATGAGTCATTGAATGGTAAGGATGAGTTAGAAGCAATTTTTTGGACATCCATTCCATACATCTTAGAGACTTGGAAAACATTATTTGGTAACAAGAAAATATTTTACAAACATGACAAACATAAAAAGGAAAAAGAAATAGAAAAGCCTAGTGATCACATAGAAATGAATGTTGAATCATATTCAAGTCCTAGGATGATAAAAATTGAAAAACGTACTTCAAGAAAAAGAATAAAAAGTATAATAAATCTTGTGAAGGATTTCAGGGATGACTTGGCCATTGTTCATGATGAGTTTAAGGCTTGTGGTAAATATTTATTCAACATATCATCCCTATTAAGGAATATGCCAAGTCTTTCAAGGAAACAATAAGAAAGATAAAATATAAGATTTTCCACGTAGCACAAAGGAAACTTCACTAGATAAGATTCATAGAAAGTTTGATCAGACGGTTGAGTTAGATGAAAGTTAGAAGAAAATCCTTCAGTTAAAATCTTAGAAATCATGGAAAAATTAGAAAGGTCTTCAACAACTCATCTTAACCAGTTGGATGGAAAAAAGTTAAATTTGTCAGTGAAAGGGAAACACCTTGAATTGGTCTTCAATGGTAACATATGATACCCAAGGGAATTCTATGTAAAATAGTTTGAATTGAACCCTTCTCCTTTATATTTTACTTCTTCCTTGTATTTTACCGCATTTCATTTTCTTCATTTCAACATTTCATCTTTTATTTTTGTACATATATGCTCAACTAACATTTCATTTTTGTATATATGTGAGTGCAACTTATGTTTTATTTTATGGATTCTATATATTCTACATGTTAATGACATATATATTTGACGAGACATGTTTTTGTTTTACAGATCACAGATTCTGAGGTTCTCACATGTTTTCCAAATATCAAGCACACGTCCACATATGGAGCCAATTTTTACCTCCTAGTTGCACCTGGCAGGACTGACATTGATCCAAAAATGTTGAACAAGTTAATTGTTCAAAATCAGATTGTAGAAGTCTAGCCAAGTCTTTTGACCCCTTCAAATTCTTCTTCTTCTTCTTCTTTATGCATGATCCATATCCCCATGGTGGGAATTGTAATAAGATGAGCTAGCATGAGGAATTTCTTATCTAAAAGGCATAGCCCCTTAACACTTGATCACTAGTGCATACTCTAAAGTGTTTTTTTTCACTTGTAAATTATATCCTGCTTGATCAATGAGATTTTTCGTGGTGAGGATTTTGTTCAATGTTCAGAAAAACCACAGTATTTTGAATGAATTGTCAATGTTTTGGATCCAGATCAGGATCCATATTCAAGACAAGAAGCCTGGATTATAATTGAAGACTGAAGAGTAATATAAATACTAAGGGGAAGGAGGAAAGCCTAAGGGTCAGCTGGAGAGAACCCTAATTTTAATTAATTTAATTTAAGTTATTTCAAAATTTTAGTTTGTTTTTAGGTTTTAATTTAATTTTAAATTTTCTTATTATTTAAATAAAAGGTTTAGTAATTATAAGGTTTAGATTTTTTCAAAAAAATTTAAATGTTTTAAGGAGATTTGAGTTATTATTATATCATAAGTTTTGTTTTTATTAAAATATTTTAATTTTTCTTTTATTTAGAATAATTTAATGATTTAGATTTTAAAAATTTAAGGATTGTATTAATGTTTTTGGGTTTAGTTAATAACTGTGGTGTTAGAATTTTTTTAGAATTTTAAATTCTTTTGAGTTAAAAGTGTTTTTAATTTGAAAATAGGGTTATCTATAAGGTTGATTACTTAGTTATTATTTTCTTTTTATTAAGGGGAGCCAATTTTCATTTAGTTCTAGGCCATTATCCCTATTGAGGTTGCTTAGATTTATTTGGATTTCAATCACTTCCCTAATGCGACGTTTAAATACGTGATCTTCTTTTGCTAAAAAAATTGTCTCTTCTAGGCACACATGGTGTTTTGTTTTCAGGGAGTGTTCTTCTATGGCTGAGGTTCGAAAGCGTTAATTATTTATGTTGGCTCTGTTAGCTCCCAAAATGAATTTGTCACTATGGTTGCATTTTGTGGTTGATAGCATGGCTATTGGTAGTTTTCTCAATTTTGGTTTTGAGTTTTTCTAGTAGTAAGACTTAGGTTTTGATTTTTTGTCTTAGAAATAAGACGACCCATAAAGGTCTTCTCTTTAAAAGTTTCATAAAACACTTTCAACAGCTAACGTGTGTTTTAAAGGTGATGGTTAGCTGGTGAAAGTGATGAGTTTCAACAGCTAAGGAGCATTTCTCACAGGTTGTGCGTTGGTGAAAGCGGCGATTTTCAACAGCCGAGGAGCGCTTCTCACGGGCCATTAGCTAGTGAAAGCGGGAATCACGTGCGTTTTATCCACGTTTTAAAAATAAAATGATGATATGATCAGCCCACGTCATGCAATCAAGAATGATGTGCTGGTGAAAGTGGATAATTATGGAAACTCGGGTTTGCACGTCTAAATCGGATTACAAATTGGATCTTGTTCAGTAACGCATGCTTCACAATCATGGCGTCGGGAATGGAGAATTTGAATCCATTATCGCAGGTACATGAGCTGTACTACCTGTATGACAACATCAAATCGGCTCATCGCTTCTCCAGCATGCATCTCTCACAAATGTGTGTTAAGTTTTTAATGTTTAAAGACAGAGCCGAGTGCTTTCACTAGCGCAAGACCTCTGCCCGAACAACAGATTACAGAGTTTGGTGTGCAAAATCGTTTTGGGTTTTGAGTTGTAGATGGCGAGGAGACGCAATGGGTATTTACTGAGAAAATAATTGGACAGACTATCCTTCCTACAGACTCATCCAGAAGTGCAAAAACATTTCTCAAACAAAGGTTGTATGGAATTTGTTGAAAGGTTACAGAATGGCTGTCATCAATCAACAACAGAGGCGTTTGATAAAACGTTTGATGGGAATAAGGCCTATGTTGGGTCCTTGGAGATCATTGTGGATGAAGCTACCATCACTGCAGCGATCAGCTTACCAATATCGGGCCAGAGCTGGTTCAAAACGACTGCCACCAAAATTTTTAATTTCAGAGCATATTTGAAGGAAGAATTTAGACATAATGCATGGAAGAAGAGCATGCCAGTTTCACATTTAGAAGAGGAGTGGCAGGAGTTGTTTAAGGGGATCCAACTCTACATA
>JZKD02S0179229.1:7992-22893 GCA_000966675.3 Picea glauca
AAGGCAGGAGGGTCCGGAATTCAATACGCGTCGTTGATCCGGGCGCACGAATCACGGCCACTCGAACCTGCACATTGCTTACCATGGGCGCATTATCACCCAAACCTTAGGACAAGTGGGTTTTTAACCCAATCTTTTGCGTTCTAGCCCCCCTTACAAGAAATATCGCTAACATTTGGCTCCATGGGGGATAGAGTCGTCCCTGTGATGCTCTAAGAACTGTTTTTCAGATTCAGTGCCTTCGCTGTTGGGCTATGGAGTCATTTATTAGTCCAAAAAACAAAAACAAAAATAATATTTACAAAACAAAACAAGAAGAGACAACTGCAGCTCACAGAAAACACTTTTTTAAGAAATGCCCATTTACTGGGCTGCTAAAAACTTCATTGCCTTCCAGATCCTGCAACCTGTAAGTGTTGTTTGAAAATACTTCAAAGATATTGAAAGGTCTGAACCAGAGGGAATCAAATTTACTTTTTTTTCCCTTTTCCTGCCTAGGTGCATCCCATTTGAGCACTAGATCACCCTGCTCAAATTCCTTCTTTTTGCTTTTTCTGTCAAAATCCCGCTTGATTTTCTGTTGATGATTGTAGGCTCTATCCATGACTTGTTCTCTGACCTGCTGCATTTCCACCATCTGATGGATCCTTCTGAGCACATGGTTAGGTTCTCCTTCAAAGTTTTGGAGGAGACTTTCCATAAGTAAGGCGAGCTGAGTGGGGAAAACGGTCTCTATCCCATAAACAAGTTGGAAAGGTGAGATGCCCAACGACTTCTTTGTTGTCACCCGATCAGCCCAAAGAGAAAATTTGAGCTTTGAGTCCCAGGCCCTTTTATTGTCCTCCAATAGCTTCTTGATAAGCTTGATTAGACTTTTATTGGAGGACTCTGCCAGTGCATTTCCTTGAGGATAGTACGGAGTGGAGTGAATCAGTGCAATCTGGAACTGTTCACAAAATTTGACCAGAGGCTCAGACCGAAAGGGAGAAGCATTATCAGTGACGATTTTGCTGAGGCAACCAAATCTGGATATAATATCTTCCAGGAAGTTGATAATCACTTTGTGAGAAGTGCTTCTGGTGGGGACAAATTCTATCCATTTAGTGAAGTAGTCGGTTGCAGTCAGAATCCATCTGTGCTGGCCACTTGAGGGAGGATGAATTTCCCCGATGAAGTCCAATCCCCACTGCTAAAAGGGTGTTGAAACTACTACAGGCTTTAATGGCATAAATTTGAGCTACTGCTTCCCTGAGAACTTCTGGCATTTGATGCAAGCTCTAACTTCTCTGCAGACATCAGGAAATAAGGTGGGCCAGTAATACCCAGCTCAGAGGATCTTGTGAGCTGTGGTCTTCCAAAAATGATGACCTCCACAGAGACCACTATGGAAGTCGAACATAACCTTCTGGGCCTGCTGTGGGTCCAGACACCTCAGTAATACCCCCTGGGGGTCTTTCCAATACAAGGCCTGGTTTATGAGGCAATACCTGACAGCTTTGAGTTTTAAAGCTCTTGCCTTGCTTTTTTCCATCCCATTAGGAGGCCTCAACTCTTGCAAGAAGTACAAGATATCTTTGTACCAGGGGCATGCTGCTAGTGGTAAAGATCTTTGGGAACTCCCATTGGATGACCCATCTTGCTCGTTGATAAATTGATTCCTAAGGCTCTGAAATTTGATTCAACCAGCAGCTTGGCCAAACCCTGCCCCTTTATCAGCTTGGTGGGTTTAATCTCCAGATCAAATTCTAGGATCTTGGCGATCCATTTACTTCTCCTTCCGTCTATGTCAGGTTGTATAAGAATGTCCTTCACGGAGGTTGAAGGGACATATGCAATGATCTTTGAATGCAATACATAGACTCTGAAAGCTTTGAGAGCTTTCACCAAGGCATAAGCCTACTTCTCCATGATCTCATATCGGAGTTCTGTGTCTCTCGGCGCCTTGCTAAAGATGGCAATAGGTTGTTCTTGCCCTTGATCATTTTTCTGCAGTAAGACTGCTGATATTGTATCACAAGAAGCAAAAGAAAATATCAAAAAATATTTGGAATAATCGGGACTGATTATCACAGGTGCCTCAGTCAACGCCTTCTTTATTCGGACAAAAGATTCTCTGGGTTCAGAGGTCCATTTCAATTCATTCCCCTTCCTGAGCATAGTTGTGATGTGTTTTACCAACTCAGCAAAATTTGAGACAAATCTCCTCAGAAAATTGATCCTTCCCAAAAATGCCTGAACCTCTTTCTTAGATCTGGGAAGTGACAGGGCCTGAATGGCTTCTACCCTGTCAGGGTCAATCCTCACTCCCTCTACTGATACTATATGGCTAACAACTTCCCTTATTGCATAGAAAACAATGATTTCTTGGGGTTCAGGGATAGGCCATACCTCCGACACTTCTGGAAAACCTTCTTCAAGTGGTAGCAGTGCTCTTTATTAGTCTTGGAAAAGACTGTTATGTCATCTAGGTAAATCACCACAAACTTATCTTTTTCCCCAATGAAGGCTATGTCCATGGCTCACTGAAATGTTTCTCCCGCATTCATCAGTTTGAAAGGCATCTTGGCATACATGAATGTGCCCTAGGGAGTGGTGAAGGTTGTTTTCTCTCTGTCCTTAGGCATGACTAATATTTGATTGTAACCAGAAAAACCATCAATCATAGATATTCTGGTTGCGCCAGTGACCTTCTGCAATATATGCTCCATGTTGGGCAGGGGATAATTGTCCTTCCTTGAGCTCCTATTCAGGTTTCTGAAATCAACGCAGAGTCTAATCTCACCACTTTTCTTTCTTACTGGGACCAAATTGGCCACCCAGTCTGAATATCTCAAGGGGGCAATGATCTGGGCATCCAACAACTTCTTCACTTCCCTCTCCATGACGGGTAGCAACGTGGGATTTATCTATCTCAGCTTCTGCTTGAATGGCTTAGCCTCTTCTTTTAATGGGATCTTGTGCTCAATGACTGATGTGTCATATGTCTTGAGGTCTTCGTAGGTCCATGCAAACACATCAGCAAACTCCCTCAGCAACTTAGTATATTCATCCCTCTGCTCCTCGGTCAAACTCCTTGACAACTTAACAAACTTGGGCTCCCCTGGTGTGCCTATGTTGCACTCATCTGTATCAGCATCATCTCCTAAAACTCTACCCTTTACTACCACGTCATTTCCATAAAACAACCTTTCTAGTGGGATTAGACCTTTCGGTATGTGGTTGCTTGGTAGCTGTATAATCTGGTGGCCAACGATTTTATTCAACAACTCTCTAGGGTGATGGTCACCTTCCTCGTCAGGATCTTCATCTATGTGTGATGCAGAAAATTCATCAATGGATTGGAGAAATTTCTCGATCTCTTGATCATCCTCAAATACATTCCAATGCTTGACATTTTCTGGCACAGAGGGTCTGTATTTTATTTCAACATCGGACCCGACAGTGGGCAGCGCAGGAACTTCGAGAAAACTAGCTGAGAAGGCTAAAAACTCAGCTAGAGCATTTTCTTCCCTGGGAATGAAAGAGATGTTAAAAGCCAGGAAGAAATTGTCAATTAGGTCCCATACCATGTTCCTATAATTCTTGAGACGAGGATGCTTGGCATGATAAAAGTTTTTTACCTGCTGGACTATCAATTATGCATCCCCAAACACAGCTATCTCCCTTATTCCCATCTCCTTTGCATCTCTCAATCCCAGAACCAGAGCTTCATACTCTGCCACGTTGTTGGTGACTTCAAATTCCAGCTTGTATGACAGAGATATGGTCTCTTGAGAAGGGGATATGAATACCACCCCGTCACCTGCACCTATACTGGAAGAAGCTCCATCAAAGAACATCTTCCAAACAGAGGTGGTTGGAGGAGGCATCTCTTGATTAAGTATGGGTTGCTTTCTGATTTGCAAGGGGGGCTCAGGAATCTCAGTGACCTGTAACAAGCTAGACCCCAAGTCAGTGTCAAGTGAAAAGATGGGGTGATTAATGGGGTTTGCTTCATCACTGACAATGTAGGCCAGCTAGGCTTCTCTGTACAATCTCCTATGTTCCCCTCCAAAGACTGGGATGGTGGCATATGTGAGATCCATCTGTAACGTCCCTCCAAGTCTCTTAATCCAAGACCTTGACAACAACATGCCAAACTTGGGGGGAACATCAGCTACCACTATATCCATGACCATACTCTTCATGGGCAGCTGAAACAAAGAGACTACCAGGTCCTTGATAACTCCCAAACATTGCACTCTCCTGGAGTCAAGAGAATAGAGGTCATGATAGGCTCGGGTGACTTCCAGTCCTAATTATTCCATGACATCTTTGGGCATGAGGTTGTGAGAGGCCCCTGAATCCATCAAACAGTTGTGTAGCACTTTGTCATGTATGTTCAGGGAGGTGTAGAAGGGAGGGGATGAGTCATCTTTGTCTTCCACCATGGGGCATAGGACAACTGTTGGCTTTTCATCTTGGAGGTTTATGAAGTCTATGGAAGGGCCTAAGGCTTTAGATTTCAAAAGGTCATAGAAGTGATTTTTGAATTCATCATGTTTGATAAGCTTAGTGAGGGGCACAGGGATTCTGATCTTTTGAATCTCATGTTCGAAATTGAATGAAGAAGCAAACTTTGGAATTTCTCTAATTTCAGGAACATGATTTTGGACAGTGGGAGAGAGGGGTTGGGCCTTCTTACCTTTGTGACTGTCTGCTACCTCATTAGCAGGCTTCTCTGCTCTAGAGGACAGCTCTGGAACATCAGATGTTGTTGTCCTTTTGTCGGATCTCAGGTTATACCTGCCTCGGCCACCACTAGCTTTATCTCCTTTGCTCAATTCATTTAGCTGATTGCTCATAAGAGACTCCTCGTATGTTGATTGGGTCAGATGAGGGAAAGGGGGAGTGACTTCTAAACTGTGGATTTTAGGCTCAGGCTCGTCTGTTTCCCCTTCATCTTTGTCGTCCACAAAATTGTTCTGGGAGGGAGCCTGAATTCTTTGGTCGTCCCTGTCTCTTTCTTTTTCTCTGTGCATAGTTGGAGGAGCAACATTATTTGGCCTTCTAAAAACTGCTCTGTTCTCGGTGATCTGAGGGCCCTTGTTCATTTGTTTCCTTTCCACTTTCAATCTCTCCATATCTTCTTTCATAAAGTTCATCACCTGGGTCAGCTCATTCGCTTGAGGGTGGGGCAATGATGGGCCAGAAGTTGAGGCTTCTGATTTTCCCTTCCTTCTGTCTACGTCAGCCTTATTCCTCAGTCTATCAGCTGCTAATATGTTGGATTCCACTTCTATAGCTTCATCTTTCATATAAGCTAAGGAGGAGGCTCTCCTTTCTCTCAATAGCAGATAGATATTAGGGTCAAATGCACCTGCGTAGGAAATATGAGCAGAGGCTTCAGAGGGCTTTACCTCTGCAGGAATCTTATTGTACATTTTATTGAATATTTTGGAGAAGTCGGAGACAGACTCTCCTTCCATTTTCTTCAGGGATCCAAACTCTGTCATGTAATATATGTAATCTTTCCTATCTCCCCACTACCTCAGGAAAACATTATCCAGGGCTTCAATGCCAGCAATAGATCTAGGGACCAATCCTCTAAACCACTTCCTAACTTCACCATCCAAGCTCTGGACAAAGACTCTCATCCAGACATATTCATTTTCAATGTTCAGGTTGTCTACATAACTGTAAAAGGCAGCCAGGTGCTCTTCTGCAGTTATGTCCCCTTCCCCAGTGAACTTGGGCATGTATTTCAAATAATCTCCAACAGGGAGGGGATTCACAGGCTGAGGTAGGATTAAGGGAGCATATCTAGCAGTGACTATGGCATCCATTCTAGTCAGAGGGAGATTAGCACCAGCCATAGGGATGCTAGGTGGAGGAGAAATAGGAGGAGAAGGAGTGTGAATGAGAGATGTCGAAAAGGAGGTTCTCAAAGGAGACTACGGGGAAAACAGAGAGAGGTCTAAAGGGTCCAAATGTGCAGATGCTTCTCTCTGTGCAAAAGTAGCAATAAAATGGGGGGTGGTGAAACCTTCATAGGTTTGAGGTCTGTGTTGAGGCACAAATTCCAGAGAGGGGGGAGTGACAAGGATCTCTCCTTCTGATACCAGACCAGGAGGAGAAAACTCAACAGGAACACTCCCGAAATTCAGAAAATGGGAAAACTCAGAGGAAGGATGACTAGGAAGTTGAGAATAAGAAAATGGAGTTCTCATAGAAGGGGAAGGCGCATTACCTGTTTCGGCGATGGAAACTTCTTTTGCAGAGCTCTTTCTCGTTATGTGCACCGCTTCCGAGTCATCTTCTGGTGTAGCTAAAGGCAAGTGTGGATTAGACCTCGTGTGTCTGCCTCTCGAAGCCACAATTGATAGAACAAGTTCTCCCCAGCGGAGTCGTCACAATGGAGTCGCCAGGTGCACAGTAGAAATCTTCAAGTTCTGATTTCTGATGCACCTTCAGAATCAACTTAATCTTTGTCGTTCAATCCCTGGGAAAATATTCAACTTCATCCCCGGAAACGGCACCAGAAATGTTGGAGCCGAAAGTCACTCTTGGATTGCTTGCAGGAGCAGAGCCCGACACCCATCAGAGTAATGTCACGATTTGTTTTAATGGGTGATCAAATGGAGGAAAACTCAGAATGATATCGTATTAACTCAGAAACTAGGCTAGGCATGCATGGACGAGAAAGGTCTTGATAAAATTCAAACAGTGAGTTGCAATAAAGGGTGAGTAGGGGGAATACTTGCATAAGACGAGTGCGAAGGTCTATCACAAACATTCGGTTTATAACAGACTGGAGAAGAAAGCATCCAAACGCAAAATCCTTTTACATTCAAACACAGAAGACCAGAGAACACAACAATGTCATAACAAATCCTTTATCATAACAAAATTGTTCAATCCACGTGAATCCTTCGACTGTAGACTCCCTGGCATGAGATGGAATATAGATGGAAAAAGAAAACTGTTTGTCATAAACCAAGAAATCTCAAACACAGAGGCATAACTAGGAAACCAGAATATTTGTTGAAACTTTACAGTCGGGAGCTTAGCTCTACCATCGATAGATACAAAAATGGCGAAAACGCCTACATATACTCAAAACAACAACAGCAGCGGAACCAAGATATTGCATTGAAATCTTTGCGTCTGCATGGATTCTGACAGCCAACATCTGAAAGATCATGCAACTTATGTCAGACGCAATCTAATTCTTTGACAGTTCCAGCGGCGAATCGACGTGCCTTTAATTCATTGTTGGACTCTCCCATTATGGCAGAGACGATGTCTAACCACCACCAACCGCTTCAAGAACTGCTTCATGGGGATTGAGAATGACCTGGCCAGCTCAGCACTTTGGGATTTGGAAGGCTCCTTGTGTTTCCACCTGGAATAACTGAATGGCTTGATGGGTAGGCATGGAGGCCAGTGCAGAGAATGGGGCGCATGATAGGAGTGATGGCGTCGGATTATGAGGGCGTGGAAGAAGTGGCGAGGTATAGGAAGGGTGACAGAGGACGGTTCATGGTGGAAGACATCAGGCGGAAGGGGGGAAGATGAGGGGTAATGAACTCGCTTTTTGGCGAGAGGCTGATGTGGAAAGGAGCGGGACACATGGCAAACGACAAGTGGATAATGAGAAGGAGGGTGGACCACGTTGACCAAAGAGGGGAGGCGGATGGATGACACATGGAAGCAGGAGACAGGTGGGTCTGGAAGATGAAAATATGGGAGAAGGTCCGATGCTGGCTAAACACAGAGCGAATGGGAAGGACGGGGTTGTCCAAGCGTCATTGATCCGGGCACTGTAATCTCAGCCGTTGGAAGTTGCTTGCTAGATTTCGGACCCCCCCCCTCCGCTTAAAGGTAGAAAGGAAGGGGGGGTCTGGAATGGTATTTATCGCCATTGATCTGGGTGCGCTGATCTAGACCATTGGAGAGGTGTGCCCGCGATTCCGGACCCCCCCCGGCTTAAAGATAGAAATCCAGGGGGGGTCCAAAATTCAATATGCGTCGTTGATCAAGGCGCACGAATCGCGGCTGCTCGAACATGCACATTGCTTACCATGGGCACATTATCACCCAAAACTTAGGACAAGTGGGTTTTTAACCCAATCTTTTGCGTTCTAGCCCCCCTTACAAGAGATATCGCTAACACCTTCCATTTGATCAGGTACTCTTTGATGATTTGGTTTATGAGCCTTTTCTCTCGGACCTCTAATATCTCCTCCGGAATCAAAACAATTTGTCCTTCCTCATCCAGGGGAGGTAATACCTCAATGGGTCTGATGTGTTGGCTGAGGGCTTTCTTAAGGCAGAAGACATGGAAGACATTGTGTATTTTTTTTCCCTATGGAAGCTCCAACTCGTAGGATACAACCCTTATCCTCCTGCTAACTCTGTAGGGTCCAAAGAAACATGGTTGTAGTTTATCTGCTCCGCTCCTTTTTATGGAAGCCTGCCTATATGGTTGGAGCCTCAAGTAGACCAGTTCACCAACCTCAAAAGTACGATCAACTTTGCATTTGTCTGCTTGGACCTTTTTTTTGTTATGTGCTCTCTGTAGATGATCCTTAAGCTCTCGGATAATGTCTTGACTCTGTTGTATCCAATCCTGTACCATAGGTTCCCTGTTGTCACCAAAAGCAATCTCCCCAAAAGATAAAGGATCGTAGCCATACAAGGCCCTGAATGGTGGCATGCCTATGGAGGTATGTTGGGTGGTGTTGTAGCAGTACTCTCCCAAGTGCAACCATCTGGCCCACGCTTTCTGTTTCCCTGCCACATAATTTCTGAGGTAGCCTTCCACCCATTTGTTGATGATATATGTCTATCCATCTATCTGAGGGTGATATCTAGTGCTAGGGGTCAAGGCCAACCTAAATAATTCCTGCCAGAATGTACTCATGAACTTGCTATCCTTGTCGCTGATAATGGTCTTGGGTAGGCTGCGCAACCTGAAGATTTCCCTAAAGAATAGTTTGGCCACCTTTGTTGCACTGAAGTCAATGGCTATGGTGAAGAAGTGTGTGAATTTTATCAACCTGTCCATGACTACAAATATGTAGTCCTTCCCTTGTGTCTTCGGAAACCCGGTGATGAAATCCATGGATATGCTCTCCCATTTGTGCTCCAGAATGGATAAGGGTTGTAGTAGTCCTGTTGGATGTGTGTGCTCATCTTTGTTCTCCTAACATGTAGTACACTCCTTGACGTGATTAATCAAATCCTCCTTGAGGCCCTTCCATGAGAACCATTCTCTCACTTTCCTGTACATCTTGTTGATCCTTTGATGCCCTGCCATTGGTGAGTTATGGTACGCCTGCAATATCTTAGCCTTGAAGGCCGATTCAGGGACCAAAAAGATTCGGTCCTTATAGTAGATGAGGTCATTCACAACCTTGAAGTCATCGTCTTGTACCTACCCATCCAACAGTTGGCATGCGAATTGATCCTTTGCATACTCCATGACCAGATGGTCTTTACAATCAACTGATACCCTGGTCATGGAAAAGATGGATGGCCTCCTAGATAACGCATCAGCCACCACATTGTTCTTCCCTTTGACAAATTCAATGTCAAAATCATAGGCATGTATTCTGCTTACCCATTTCTGCTACCTCTCATTCAAATCCTTCTGCTCCAATAGATATTTGAGACTGTTATGATCTGACTTGACCAAAAACCGGGCACCAACCAAGTATTGTCAGAATTTGGCTAGCGCATGCATGATAGCCAACATTTCTTTGTCATAAATGTTGTAGAGTAGCTCGGGACCCTTGAGTTTTCGACTCTCATAGGCAAGAGGGTGCCTCTTCTGCATCAATACGACCCCTATTCCTTCCCCAGAGGCATCACACTCCAAGGTAAAAGGAAGGATGAAGTCTTGAAGGGATAATACTGGGCACGTACTCATCACTTCCTTCATCTTATCCATCGTTATTTGAGCCTCCTCATCCCACTTGAAGGCTCCTTTCTTAGTCAAATCGGTCAAAGGTGCACACAACTGAGAAAATCCTTTGACAAACTTACTGTAATACGTGCACATGCCCAGAAATCCTCTCAATTCTGTGAGTGTCTTAGGAGTATGCCATTCCATGATAGTTTGTATTTTCTCCTGATGTACCTATACCCCCTTTGCCCCTATAATGTGTCCTAAGTAGAGGACCTCTGTCATTCCAACTTCACATTTGGAATCCTTAGCATACAGTGATTGTTCCTCCATGATTGAAAAAATCTGATCCACATGCCTTATGTGCTCCTCCCACGTCTTGTTGTAGATAAGCAAGTCATCAAAAAATACCAACATGTACTTCCTCAGCTGCTTGTTGAACACATGGTTCATACATGATTAGAACGTACCAAGGGCATTGGTTAAACCAAAGGGCATCACCAAAAACTCATAATGGTTGTAATGACATCTAAAAGTTGTTTTTGAGATGTCTTCCTCCCTCATCTTGATCCGATGATAACCAGAATGAAGATCAATCTTAGTGAAGTAGATGGCCCCATGCAATTCATCCAACAGTTCATCAATCCTTGGTATTGGATACTTGTTTTTGATGGTCTTTTTATTTAAGTCCCTAAATTCAATACACATCCTCATAGTGCCATCTTTCTTCTTCACCAGCACTACTGAAGAAGAAAAAGGGCTACTCTTGGGCCTGATGTGCCCCATATCCAGAAGTTCCTTGATGGCCTTCTTTGTACTTATTGGGATGTCTGTATGGTGTGGTAATAACTGGTTTGGCCCCTTCTTCAAGCTCAATAATGTGCTCAAACCCCCTATCTGGTGGTACCCCTAGAGGAATAGGCCCAAACACCTTGTGGTGTCTGTCAAGGATTTCCTTGATCTCTGGAGTGTAGTGAACCTTTCCTTGTTCATCCATACATGTCACAATCCTTCATTCAGCTACGTATACTATCTCATCTCTTTGGAAGATGGCCTCCATCCTCTTGGTCATGACTACCTTTGCAGCATTCCCTGTCATGCCCCAAAGCACTACCTTTCGTCCACCCTCCTCTGTGAATGACATTTCCATAGTTTTGTAGGTGGTGGTGATAGGCCCCAATGTGCTAAGCCAATGAACCCCTAGGATGATGTTGGTATCTGGAAGGTCCATGACATAGACATCATGTATCATCTCATGCCTACACAGGGTAAGCTTCATGCCCGGAATGTATCGGTCGCAAGGCATAGTGCCTCCACCTGCTACCTCCACCTTGAATCCTTCAAATTATACTATGGGTATGTGCCTCCTTTTCAATAATGTTGAGTCAATGAAGTTGTGGGAAGCTCCTCCATCAATCAAAACCGAAACCCTCTATCCCTGCAAGACCCCCCTCATTCGGAAGGTGTTATACTTTGGCACTCTACTGATAGATGCCAAGGTGGCCATATTGTCCTATCCTGTGATCTACTCCTCTTCTGTCTCAATGGTATTGGCTTCCATGTTCTGTATCTGACCTATCTCCTCTTCCTCCTCGTTGTCTGAAGTGACCTCAATGTAGTGCACTTGACCATGGCCCATGCATTTGTGTGCTAGGTTCCATGGTTCTTTGCAAGTGAAGCAAAGTTGCTTCCTTCTCAATTCCCTCCTAGTGTTTTCATCCAGTCTRCCACATCCCTTGTCAAATCCCCTTGGGTCACATCCTCCTGGGTTCATTGGAGGCCTTTGATCTCTTCCACCATTGTTAAGAGGTGGTCTAGGCATGAATTTAGGTTTAGCAGCTGGACCCAAATCCCTCATCCTCCAAATAGCCTCCTGTAGGTTGGTAGGTTTGAAGGCCTTTACCCAACCCTTCTATGAAAAGAATTGTGAGCCTGGTCGGGGACATATCTTGCACCATCACTGCCAACCTCTGAAATTCATCAATATATGTCTCAGTTGTACCTATTTGCTTGAGTTGGGTGAGCTCCCAGAAATGTAGCTCAGGATCTCCTTGATCAAATCTATCAATGAGCCTCTGAGTGAATTATGTATAGGACACAATCTGATTCTGGTCGAGTGTGGTGAGTCCATGATACCACCAGTTGTGAGCCTTGTCATCCAAGTACATAGTGGCAAACTTGATGGACTCCATATCCCTCATGGGGATAAACTACAAGTAGGTATCTAGCTTTTGCACCCAAGATTGTGTTGTCATCTTGGACGTACCATTAAAGTATGGGATCTCTATCTTCCCTACCCTTCGTTCAAATTCAAAACTACCCCTGTGGTTTGTCCTAGGCTGATTTCTGAACCTGACTTGGCAATACTGATCTAGGGACATCTGTCTTTGGACCCTCATATCCAAACTGTAGTACTCCTTGGTACTCCTCGCCAATTGTTCCACAAAGTATTCAACCTGTTCCTATTGCCCTTGCTCATCTGTGAATGTGGGCATGTACGGTCTAGGGTTAGCTCTGCTACCCAAATGTCGGCCTAGTTGTTCATCTGTGAACGTGGGCATGTATGGCCTAGGATTAACCCTACTACCTGTCTGAACCTGGGACATGCCACCTCCCAGACTTCCTTCGGATCTGGGGGCTTTCTCTAGGTTATATCTGATCTCCTCATGGACTCCACCAGATCCACCAGCCTCCTTATTTCCATACGTATCAGGGTCGTTCCCTTGATGGTTTACTTGCATCAGAAGTTCATTTATTTGGGATTGATTCTTGTTCATCAACTGGAGGTTCTCATCAACCTTCTTCAAGGTTTCAGAAATTTCGGCATGCCCCCTTCTGCTGGTTTCCTAGTACTCATCTAAGTGTTGGACCAACGTTCTTTCTATGTGGTTTATGGTTTGTTGGAACTTATCAAATTCGACTGCTAAGAAGGCCAACCCTTGAGGCTCACGGTCATCCCCTGACCCTTCCATTTCGGCCTCTGTTTCACTGTTGGGTTTCTTCCTCCAACCCATAAAGATTCCACTGTACCTCTGCATGCACCGATCCCTCCACGGGTTTGGAGGATCGAAGCTCTGATACCACTGTAATGATCCCAAGCCAATTTTTTCACTAGGAACCACTAACTACCACTGATTTGTTTGATGTGCAGGTGTCTATTGAAGTTTCCAGTTATTTAAATGATGTTTATACCAGATTCATCCAACACATGCAAGATCACCATATAATCAAGATATAGAAAAACACAAGCACAGATCTGACCTTTCTTATAGAAGCATGAATCAGATACAATAAAAAGAGAAGATTTGGGAGAATCCTTAGATGGCTCCAATAGATAACAAGTATGAGCTACTACAAAATTCTCCCGCTGATACAAAACAAGCCTCCAAAGGATGACTAAGAAATGAAGATCAATACAAGCATATCTGAATGCCAAACCCTCCAGCTAAAGAATGCCACGCCCCAGTAGAAGGATGAAAACCTCAATAAATCGATCCCACTGAAAGAAGACTCCAAATGAGTCCAAACTTGGCCAGATGATAGATCAGGGTGATAGGATCACCCCCCTGAAATCTCAAGTTGAACGTCCAAGGAAAACTCCTCCAAACTCTGAATCTTCTATTGAAGTTGCGCCCTCCTAGAGGCCTGGAACCCTAGGTGATTCGGCCCTAATGAGAAAAGCCTCCAAATACCCTGAAAATTCCCAGGAATGTAGATCGGGCTATGAGAACCCTGTAGGAGAAGTTTCAGACTCGGATTCTAGGTGAAGCTCTCTAGATATGAGATTTACTGAATCATAGGACACCCCCTTTGCCTCCAAGACATCCCAATCTGAAGCTAATTATCTTATGGTGATAACTCTCCAGAAAAACCCTCAGAATGATGGTGATTCCCCTGCAAGTAAAACCCAAGTGTCGAAATGGCCACAGGCTCTCTTGATAAGATGGATCGAACCCTTCTCTAGATGATGGTGCACCCTTGCTGGAAACATAAGAACATTATGGCCCTGCTACTTTCTAAAGCGCTAGAAGGAAATATGCTGAGAATAGAATGGTGTGGAGGAGTCTTTCATCCCCAAGACCAAGCTGTGGAACAAGGTGAGTGGGTATTTCACCACTGATTTTCTCACAAGGGTTTGTACAGCAAAACCCCCAAACTAAATGCTCAAAAGCAATAACAAGCAATATACCAAATCCAAAATGAATAATAGGTGTCCCCCAACCTCTTTCTTATACTTTTCCTTCTAATTCTTTGTTGAGTTAGGTTAACTCCCAGGTTTAACTTCTATTCTTCTGTTGAGTTATATTTTTCTTCTTTATCCTTTTTCTTTCTCAAGTAAACTTAAAAATATAACTTTAGCCTAGTTGACTTTCCCCTTCAGTGCGAGACTATGACCTAGTGGGGTTACCTAGGCCACTGAGTCTCCTCATCACCTCTCTATCAAGAGGTGGGGGACATTACAATGGCATAGTTTCTAGGGAGGTCATGCCTATATGGGAGAGGATGTGGGATGACTTCGCCCAGGAGTAGATTAGGATTGCAGTTGAGGCTTCTAGACAGTAGAAACAACATATTGGTTAGGGTGAAGAGGATCTTTCTCTTTGGACAAAGGGAAAGAAGATGGTCGGCCGTGGGGGTCGGCAGGGTCCCAAGTTTGGGGCCCCACCACAGGGGAGTGGAGGAGGAGAGAGAAGCATTGGTCAGGGTAGTGGTCAGAGGAGAGATATGAGAAAAGTGAAGGGAATTGTTTGTAAGACGTTTGGGCACTATGTTGGATAAGGCCCAAAAAAGAAGAAGAAGAAGGGTGGTACCAGAGCTACAACAGAGGAGATATATTTTTAGACATAGTTTCAGAGAGAGAGTTCTTTCCTCATATGTTTCACTTCAGTTGAGACGACACCCAGTATATGGTATATTGATAGTGGGGCTTCAAGCCATATGACTGGAATTTGAGAGAATTTTTATGATCTCAGAGACACTAAGGTTAGGATTAAGATTTCTCTTGGAGATGA
>JZKD02S0179240.1:0-22893 GCA_000966675.3 Picea glauca
TCATTGTAGACACACACACACTTAGGTGTTTTGGAAATTTCAGCAAGTACTTCTCTTTGGCAAAGGTGCGCACCTCTCTTGGGCGCTAGTGTTCTAGGACTTAAGCACCCTCTTGTGTGCTAAGTCATTCTTGGTGGAGAAAGGTCTTTCTCTTGAAGAATATAGCAAAGGATTTGGCTGGGTTTTTCTCCCTTCTTTGATAAGGGTTTCCCAGGATATATCTTGTGTTCTTGTGCATGGTGTTTCTTCTTGTGATCTTGGTTGCTGCAACATTCTTGTTTATGGTTAAGACATGATGAAATTAAATGAACTACATTCTTAACCTAGCTTATGAAAAATCAACAGTTTCTACCATGTTTGACATCAAATCATTTATTCACATGGCTAGATTCGTACCATTTCGGGATCGGGACAAAGACCCTGGGTTGGACGCTCACTCTGTTATGTGCTTTGCCCAGGCTGCGATGGAGATCATTTGAGCATGTAAAAGATTTCAATACAATCACCATGCTGGCATTCTTACTGATATATATACCGTCACATAGATCCACATTGTATTGATCTGTGGCTATGTTTTGTCATCTCGTAGCTCCACTGTGTATTTTTCGTGGCTGCGATCAGTTCATGTCATGGAGGTATGGATCCACATTGTATCTCTAGTGGCCATATCCTCAGTCAATATTCTCATGGAACCGTAGTGTATTAGTCGACGACCATGCTTTGAGTCATCTCGTATTTCGAGCATAGGTATGCATGCCTCGGAAATGGAACATATTTGTATACTGACTGATGGTTGTTTGCAGCTTTTGCCAGGTTCTCCTACTCCAACACCCTTGCATTGAAGAATTTATAAAGTGTTTCGGCCATCAGTTTCTCTTTTGACCTCACACTTTAGGGGGCATCTGTTACACACCAAAATGTCACACTTGAGTTTCGCACCCTAAGTGTCGCAAGGTGACGTATGAACCTTGTTAAGTGTCGCATACACTGTCGCAAGGTTACATATGCACCTTGTTAAGTGTCACATGCATTGTCGCAAGTGTCGTATGCACCTTACCTAGTGTCACATTCACTTTTCCGAGTGTCGCAACCTCTTGACACCATGAAATACATTTGCCACAATCCTTAAGTCATATTAGAGGAAGAAACCCATCATTTCAAGGCAACAAACACACCTTTTTCTTGGAAAATCGACCTTTTTTTGGGCATTTATGAAGGGTGGCGCCCCCTGGCCATGTTGGGGGAGTGCCACTTCATGGAATGGCGCCCTCTTTCCATGTTAGAGGAACGCCACTTTATAGGATGGTGCCTTGTGTTCAACTCTGGAGGAGTGCCAGTCTTGTTAGAGAGAAATTGGGGATCCTCCACCTTTTCCTTAGGGCCAACTCCGACTTGGATGAGGTTGTTGTGATCGAATCCTGCCCTTTGGGCTCTATCCTAGGATCTAATTCCAACTTCAGGAGCCATATACTCAACCATATCCTTCATTTGATCATGTTGGTTGTGCCTCTTAAGCCTATATATTGAAGGTATTTCCAAGGTGAAGGGGGAAACAATTCAGGTATCAAACCTTTGATTTTGGAGGAAGCATCAACATTTTGATTTCAAGATTCATGCAAGGGCTTGACGAGGAGAGGTTGGAGAAGATTGCTGCATCATCAAACATGCTTTATAAGTGCCTTCTTTGGCTTTCCAATTAATGATAACTTGACCTATTCCCTTCAAGTTCATGTGTTCTACATTTGCTTGTCTATTGTCGTTTCAATCTTCATAGA
This sequence comes from Picea glauca, assembly GCA_000966675.3. Lineage (NCBI taxonomy): Eukaryota > Viridiplantae > Streptophyta > Pinopsida > Pinales > Pinaceae > Picea > Picea glauca. The sequence continues at coordinate 1,776 of JZKD02S0179240.1, forward strand.
TAGATCTGCTTTGCCTAATCATATAGAGTAGGAAGAAGAGTACTTTTGCTAGTATTTGCAGGTTTCCATTTGCATTGATGAGCTTTGAGATCAAGCCCAAGGATTGGAGCAGCGAGGACGAACATTGCAACAAGGTACGCCGCATTCTTCTTCTCTCTTGCTTGATTGATTGAGTTAAATCTATAGGGATGTTAGTAACCATTTGTTTACTTTTGTCTTTGGACCAAAGATAAGGGTCTTGGTTCAAAGGGGAGCTTAGCCTGTCCGCAGGGTAAGATTTCTCACAACAGACCGATGAAATGGATATCATAAATATTATTAAAATAATCTATCATGATCAATCATATCTCAAAGATAGACAAGCCTAGGTTAAGGATCATTTAAACTAATTGAGTGCATGGGAGGAAATACAATTATTCAAATGTTGTAGGTGTTAGCTCATTTCCGTACTATTAGGTGGGGGCTTTTTAGGTACATGGTCATTGTCTTGAAATTACCAGAGGTTGAAAAGAGGTGGGATTCCTTTTTTCCTTGAAAGAGGATGGCTCAATTGCCAGTGGTAGTTGGTAACCCAAGAGACTTGATTGGATTTGAACTTTTACCCTATGACTTCCCTCTTAACGACATACCTTGGGTAAATGGTTCAACAGATAAAACTAATCTTTTGAACTAAAATTGTCAAATCATATATGACTATCATTTTTTAAATTTTAATACTCATCATCAAAACAAACAAAACAAAAGATATGTCAATTTCGAAATTTTGATAATCATTATAAAACTTTTCATTCAATAGCTAATAATTATTTTAGATGTAAAGTTAAATTTAAATGTATTATTTAATTATAAATTAAATTTAAACTTTCTTTAAAGAATTTAGGAATAACAATAATAATAAAATCTTAAAATGAAATTGAAAAATATATAAATTTTATGGTAATTTTTTTTCTTAATAAAATAATAAAATTATTAATTTACTTTTCATAATATTAAATTTTTCCATAATAAAAAATTAAATAAAACAAAAATTTACATAATATATTTGTTTTTTATAAATTTTTAATATAAAATCACCACTTTATAAACTTAAAACCTTTGTACATTATAGATAGCTCATTAATATTATAATTTTTTTACATAAAATTGACACTTTATAAACTTAAAACCTATACATTTAAAGATGGTTCATTAAACATTCTACGAAATGATTTTTTTTCGACTATTTTTAGGAGACATTTGTCCRAAATCTGGCAATAAATTGTTAGATCCCCAGATTTGAGTGATTATTTTTGTATAATCCAAGTGCCCCAGGGTTTTCAGCAYGTTGAATCCTTTTCAGCATRCTTTTCTGCATTCAAAAATGGATTTTAAACAACAAATGCTGCTGAATCGATTTCTGCATTCAAAAATGGATTTTAAACAACAAAAAATAGTGATTTCGTACAATTTATATCGCGAAGTTTCAATGAAAAAAACAATTTCATAGAACAGTTAAACAACGCCCATAGTTAAATTCTCATTCTTTCCATGTGAAAACCCCAAGCGGGGAATGGAGAACCTAGAAGATCACAACTACATGTTTTCTTTAATGTATATATTTTTATTTTTGCTTTTACTTTTCTATCTTTACGTTGCTAAAAATGATACCTTGCCTGACAGATTGAAAAAGGTAGAGTCTAACTGCCTTTTTCTTCATCTGTTTCCTTCCATTTCAAATTTATTTCTCCTCTTTCCATGAGGATAGAGGCCCTGCGACTAAATTATGTAGGCGATGCAATTTTAGCAAGCAAGATGTTGAGAGATCGAGTCCCGCCGAATGAGCTCTTACTGGCTAAGTACGAGGTAAACCAAAACTTTTAGTGACTTTAACCCTCCCATTTCTCTGCACAACCCTCATTACACTATCAGAATTGAATGCTTGAGCACCATTTTGCAGGGATTAATGGGTTTTATCCGGTTCGCTGACAAGTTCTAGTTGAATATAATCGCTTTTCATGGCGTTTTTAGCCTGGCTTCGTTTAGGATTATAGACAGTTCGAGGTTTAGTCAAGCTCTTTTTGTTTGTTTTTCTGTCTTTTTTGATTTGGGAAAAGGATGTTGCATTGCATTTTAAAAATTTGGCTTCAAAAGTTGCCAAGAAAATGACTTTATGAGATCCAAGATAAAGAGAAACTGATGCTAATGAAAATTTGGTTGCCTTTACCAATTCTAAATCAGCAAAACTATTTACTCTATGAGGATTGGATCTGTTTTACAGATTCTTCTTAGATTACTAATATTTACTGTTATAAAGGAATACAAAAGTGCGCTAGGTTGCACCAAGAAAGTGGCATATCTGTTGGAAATAGCAATCCACACCTTCGTGAAAAGAGGAATCGAACAAGGTTTCCTTCATGAATAACACAGCTCAGTGGCAGAGCAGCCCACCGGCTGTGGTCGAATCTGTCCAAATTCTATCATGGTAGCAGAGCCACGSTGGTTAAGTGGCTAGGAGGCCTAAATCCGAAGTGTGGTTTGTGGTTGCTGTTGGAAGTAGCAATCGAMACCTTATATTGAACAAGATTGCTTGTCATGAAATGGGGCGTGGGCAARTAGCTCCGTGGTAGAGCAGCCCACCAGCTGGGCACAGGTCCTAGACAATGTTTTAAAACTCAGACTTGGAATTGGACTTGGAATCGGTGGAGGGTCAACTCRGACTCCGCCTTGTATTGACTYGGACCCATCTGATTTCAATGATTCGGTTTACTAAAAAATATATAAAATATATAAATTTTAATAAAAATATATTTTAAAGATTCCAAACCATGATACCAAACCATCRGAGACAAATATGCAAACTCTGYTCATGCATATACCATGTAACAGTGAATATATCARAAGTTTTCAAAATGGCACCAAGTGCAATACATATCAGCAGCAAAATACATAATCAATGAGACTCTAAATGGCCTCTAGACTCTAGAATGTGAAAAACATGCTACAACCATCGCCTTTTGCCTAGCCTTGTCTTCTTCAAATTTCACATGCTGATTTTGCAATTCCAATATAATCTGTCCAATCTCTTTTAATGGGGCCATGCATCGGGCAACTTGGCCTCTTATACCAGCGGGGTGTTCTTTCAACCTACGATCCCCCCCACTTATACCAACGGAGTGTTCTTTCGACCTATGAACCCCCCCTTTATGCATTTCTTGCAACATTTGCAATAAATCTCCTCATCATCAAGATCAACATGGATCCTTGCAAGGTCTTTGACTCTTGGGGCCATGGTAAAATTCTAATCTGCAAATTCAAATATGCAACATTGCAAATCATATCTTAAATTCTTAATATGTAAAGTTCATACTTCAAACTAGTAGAAGGCTGAAAGTGCAAAACTTTAAAGACAGATTTCGGATCTGCAACTTAATGAGAGGAAAAGATAGGGATAGATCATACAGTATACTTGTCGGAGACAGATCATTGCTCTTCCATGCTGTTCCAAAACTCCAAATGCTCAATGAGAGAGGTGTGATGCAAATAGAGAGGGGGGGGGGTCTCTTTTTAGCATTTTGATAGGGTTTACAAGTTAGGTTTATTGATTTTTTAAGAAAAAAATTTGAATTTTGCAGGTTGAGTTTGTCACGGTGGGGTCCAGTATCTACTCAATTGAGTAGGGCTGGTTTGGTACTGAATTGGTTGAGTCATGCTTCGACCGGTTCAGTACCAAACCGACACTCTAAACCAAGCAGATGGAGTCAGTATGGTCGACAATCAACACGGTTGAGTTGATCGAGTCCGACTTGACTCGGACCGCTTTTAAAAACATTGGTCCTAGGTTCAATTCTTAGGGCCTAGGCTGTCCAACTTTTAATAATAATAGAAAGTGTTGTCCTTCCTTCAAAAGTGTTTTGACTTATGCAACTTGGTTTGCCTTACCATGTCTTGTTTTAGGGTGAGGATGCCTTTGCCTTTGCCTTTGTACTTTATCCTTTAGCTTTTGAGCTCCTTTCTAGTTATCGTCAGCTCTTGCGTGAGCTATTCTTTATAGGCTTTTCGGGCTTGCAATTTCTTCCCCAACCTTGAACGTGATTGAATAACTATGACTTGCTCCTCCTTCATTGTGCTAACCCTTTGGACTTACTCAATAGCTCTGATGGCTACAACTTACATCCATACATATGTCTATGGTTTACAAAAGTATTACTTTTATCATCGATAGATTGTAATTATCATGATAGCTATGATATTTTTTGGCTCCTTAATATATCTCGTGCAAATTATTGCACAAGATGTTAATTTTCATGATAAATTCGACATTATCCCAATAAATTTGAATTGAATCTATATTTAATAAAATTGAATATATCATGATAAACTTATAATGAATATATTTTGTATCTTATAAAACTTGCCAATATTTATGATTACACGAGTTTAAGATCCTTGTTGATAAATTGTTGATGATGATATTTGCAACATTGGTTTGTAGGCGATGCTTCTCCTTGCTCATCACATTGTTTGTGTTAAAACTACCTATCTTTGGCTTTGAGGCCTCCTTCATTCCTTTTTTAAGCTTAGAGGGATTTGTTTGGTTCTACCCACTCGACTAGGAATGGTACTATTCTTTCTCATCTATATTCACAAACTTTCTTGCATTATCATAATCAAAACTAGGGTTAGAATTAGTTGAGGGTTTGACCGATACAAAACTGGAACCAAAACTAGACTGTTAATCAGTTGGTGAACCCTTCTACTAAAAAATACATAAAATATGCAAAATTTAATAAAAAAACTCTATATTCAAGTACAACAATGTAAATCCAAATCGTTAGACACCAAATATACAAAGTCTGTTGATGTATATAGCATGTAAGGGTGAACATAACAAAATGGCACTGGGTGCAATACATATTTGAAACAAAATACATAAACGTTGAGGCTCTAAATGGTCTCTAGAGTCCAAAAAACAACAAACTACAACCTACAAGTACAACAAATGACTACACATCATCATGATCAAACTCCTCCTCTGAATTATGCTCCTCATCATCCATAGCACCCTCTGGCTCCTCATCTTCCTCATCCTCCTTTGGCCTTTGCCTTGATCCTCCAGGGACATCAATAACAATAATAGTTCTTGGTGTTGAGATATTTTGGCTAATCTCCACTTGTGGTCGCATGCGAGTCCATTATGTGGGTAGTTGAGGCCCTTCATGGGATGACCTATGACTAGTTTTGGGTTGTTACACCCATTGTTACACTTTATTTTATTTTTTGTATTTTAGGGTAAGGTCGGCCTAGTCTTCTCCTTGGGGTTAGCGCCCTAATGCTAGTGGAGTGGTATAACTATAAATACATTGCCTCTCTCATTTGTAAGATCATCTCATTAAAGCCCGCACGGGTGTAGATGGATTGGTAAGTGCCGTGTAAATGGAAGGAAATTTGTAAAATGAAGTCTCATGTTCGATTCTCACTCGGATTTACTCGTGCGCCATTCTTGCGGGCTAGGTGGTTGCACCTGGGGTTATAGTGGTAGCCGACGGGGATCGACCCCGTGTCAATTGAGTACGAGAACCCAAAGTTGCTGATTCCCCTAGAATAAAAAAAAAAAATAAAAAAAAAGAAAAAGAAAGAAAGATCATCTCATTAAAGTGAGTTTATTCATTCTTTTACCTAAGGGCACCTATACTTGTGTTGCACACTCTCTTGAAATCTTATGTGTTCATCTTCAAGGCATTGTTATATTTTAGCTTGTTTATCTTATTGGACTAGGGCTTGTTGGAGAATTCATCGTAGATCATATACTTCATGATTTCTAACATGGTATCAGAGCTAGTGTGGATTTTTATTCTTAAGGCTTTTTTTTAGATTTGAAGCTAGGGTTTCAACTCTATTTCAAAACTGTTATGATCTGAAAATAGGGTTCTCAACACCCTATTTTTTGGACAATAGCTAGTTTATAAGGTGTTTTACCCTTATCTTCACAAGTACACCCCTACTTGGTAGTTTTTTCTTTTCTTTTGTCTACTTATTTTAGCCACAAGTTGCTATGGATTTGCACTGGTATTGTGACATCCATGGATGGAAAATGGCTTTTTCCCTACCCCAACGGGGCTACCTATCATGCATGGGTTGTTTAGATGGTAGCTCTACTTTGTAGTAAAGTTTTATGGATGTATTTGGAGAAGCCACTTTTGGCTGTGACTGATGACAACGATGATCTCGTAACGCTGAATAAGGATGAAGCTCTTGGATTGATCAATTTGTATGTGGAACTTGATCTTGTCCATCACACAAACAACAAAAGTGTAAAGTAGGTTTGGGATTCCTTTCACAGCCTATTTGGTGTAATGAACACCACTCAAATCAATAGACTTGAAACAAATCTCTCTAACCTCAAAATGGTGGGTTTTACTACTATTGAGGAGTACATTTCCAAGTTCAATAATATGAAAGCAAACATTCTTACAAGCAACGGTAATGGTAAAATGGACCCTAATTATATCAATATTGTTCCTTATAACTTGTCTTCTACATTCAAAACATGGCTATCATTTTTTATGACATTCCTCTTTTTATTCCAAAACCTAATTCCCCTACTTTGGAAGACTTTTTATTGTAATCTTATTCAACATCAAGTCACCTTGAGAAACTTGGGTGAACTGTCTAATCGAGAGCATGCCTACACTAAGGCTACTCCCTCCTCATGTATGCATGAGTCTCTAGGGGGCACTTTTGGTTTTTCCAAAAAAGAAGAGGCCAATATGCTCGTATTGCCATAAGGAGGGACACTATTTAAAAACTGTTGCCTTCATCTTAAAAGGATTGAAGATATTGCTTGGCAAATAGTTGGAAATGACGATCTTTTTGAAGACAAGTTGGTGATTCTGCACACTTGTTTGTACACATTGCTCTATGGTCTTGTTAACCCCTAGATTTTCACCCTTGAAAATCTTGAGGGTTAAGAGCTAGCATGCACTATTTTGGTTGGCATTCAGAGATTTCCCAGAGTTTAGCACTTGTGTGAGTCAGAGGTTGGTTCCCATTAGAGACAGGTACATGATCGGTATATGGTTGTTTTTGTTCAGAGATAGAGTTGGCTTGGTTTCCCATGCATTTGAGAGAGATGTCTATATATAGAAGGCAACCTTACTTCTTAGGAGACAATGATTGGAGATTCATTTAACAGTTTTGAGCATACAGGGTTGGTCCTTGCATGATTTTGAGCCCAATGGCACTCTTCAGGGCGACATGCAAGAACTTTCTGTTTTTAGCAGGTAGAGCGCCATAGCTCACATGTCAAATCCGATTGCGTAATTGGAATCCTCACGGAAAATCGAATCCGATGAGTATGATATCATTTACATGTGAGGACATTTTGTTTTTAGCAGTGTCTATTTTTAGACATGTGGCACATGGCAGTGTTCTCCTAGTCATCCCAGACATTTTTGATAGTTTCCTATTTTTTGGGAGTCAGACCCTGTTTTTAGTAGTTTCTATTTATAGAAAGGGTGGTCGACTCCAGAGGTGACAAGTAGTAGGGTCAGATTTCGACATTTGGCAGTGATGCAGTGTGACATGTGGCAGTTGGGTGGCATAATTAATGAGGGGGTGCACTTTCCAAAGTTAAAAGCGTTAAATGAGTTAATTAATTAAATGGAGGGCATGTGGGTGAGATGACAAGTCTCATGGACGTGATTGAGCTAAGAAAGACTTAGTCACCATTAATTTCCCTTCTCTTGCCATAAATACCACTTTCCGTGCATTAAAAGTTCATTACAAGTTATATTATTCATTAATGTGCTTTAAATCCCTATTAAATATGGCACATGCATACCTATTTTGGCTAGGCACATTTCTGTTATCCATGTCCCTTCTCTCTAATCCTATACATATTACTTTCCCCATTCTCCTTTATTTTTCAGGTATACATATGTTCTCCCTTATCCATTCATGCACTCTCCTTTATTAAGCGCATGTGTTATCCCTTTTAATCCCTCACTTATATATCTTCTTTTATGTATGTATGTCTTATCCTAACCCCACTTCCCTTTATTACGTACCCACTCTTTCCCATGTATGCATGTCACCTTTATGAATTAAAGTGTGTCCCCCCTTTATTCTCCCATGTAAACATGCGTACCTCCTTTTAAAATACACCCATTCTCTTTTTAAAAAAGTGCATGACTTGGAATATAATATATGCTTATTCCTCCTTTTGAGCTATGCACCACACTCCCTCACGTCATCATCTCCTCCACTCGTACCTCCTTTTAAAATACACCCGTCCTCTTTTTAAAAAAGTGCATGACTTGGAATATAATATATGCTTATTCCTCCTTTTGAGCCATGCATCACACTCCCTCACGTCATCATCTCCTCCACTTGTGTGTGTGTCCTTCACTCCACTCGTACTCTCCCATGCGTTATCTACCTATCCACCTCAACCTCCCACTCGCCATTACTCCACTTCCTTTTTCCCATACGCCACTTGACTCTTCCATATCTCCTAAACTCTAGCGCATGCCTCCATATCATATCCCTCTTAACTCCCTTATGCACATACTCACTTGTCCATGCGCATCACACCTCCTTTTTTCCATTACACGTGTTCCCCTTCTCCCATGTTCACTCCACTTAATCCCCATGCGCCATCTATCTCCCACTCCTATTCCTTATCCCTAGCGCATTTCTCCTTCATGTGCATATCCTCCTACTATTAACTATCACATGTGGAGAAAGACTCCTTGTCTCACTCGCTTCCCTTGCCATGCGCATTGCTCATATGTTCTTGGCCATCCCATGCACTTTGATATCACTCCTCACTCATCCTTGAGCTCATGCGCATGCTAGTTCACTCCCACACGTCTCTTCATGCGATTTGCTTGACTTGGGTTACATTCATGCTTTCTATTATTGCTCTTGGAGAGATGCGCCCCCATTATCTATATATTGGAGGCTTGGTCACATATTTTGGGGTTGGATATTTGCAGCAGCGACATACTCTTATTCTTTTCTCTTCTCTCTCATTCTCTCTAGTCTGGCTACTCTCTCTTTGAGCAAGAATAGTCATTATATTGGTTGTGGACTTGTCTTTGTGGCGCAATCAACCTTTTGACAAGCCTATAATAAAGAAGTGTTGTGTTTGTTTACGAACTTTCCCTTCTTGTTGGTATCTTGTTTTATTTTTGCAATTAGATTAGTAGTTCTTCCCATTTATTGTGATATTAAACTATCTTTTAAGTGGTTTCTTTCTTGCTTCTTCTATCGTCTCTTGTGCTAACCCTACATGATCCCTCGAAGCAACGCAAAATCATCTTTTCCTAACGCTTTGGTGGTATGTTTACATGCTGTCCAAAGCAATTTTGGTGCTGCTTTTTGTGTTTTTTTGCAGAAAATCAGCGAACAAAACAACAACCAGCCCAAACGGAGAGGGGTCTTGCCTGTGACAATTTGGAGCATTTCTCCTTGAATTAACACCTTCTTCATAGCTGTTTTTTCTGTTATATCAGCTCAATTGGAGGGTGAAAAGGTGTGCTAACAGGTCCCCCACTTCTACTCGTGAATGGATTGCACATTTCGAGGCTACCGAACATATGACGGAGAACCGACACCTCCCCTCGGATTACAGTGATCAACATAAAGGTGAGCATGTAACTATTGGTGATGACTCAACTCTCCTAGTCTTTGGTTGCAGTATTGTTCAAATTGATAATGCTTAGTACAAAGATGTTCGCCATGTTCTTGGAGTGGGACCAAATCTTCTCTCTATTTACCACATTACTCACACAAATAAAAAGGTAGAATTTTGTCCAGATAGATGGGTTGTTAAAGACATTAATGACGACTTCAAAGTTGTCGCTTCTAGATATTGTGATGAATCAAATGTATGTACAAGTTGGGGAAGTCTTCTCTACCTCTAACTTCGAATAAATTGATTGCAATGGTGGTCGATATAGATGATGAAAGTAAGCTATGGCACTTTCATCTCAGCCACACCAACTATGGATTCTTGAGACACATGAATCATCTTCGCCTCGCTGAAGGCCTTCCATAGATCAACCTTCCTAGTGGTGTTTGTGAGGGATGTGTGATGGGTAAGCATCATCAAGAGTCCTTTCCAAAGGGAAACTCAAGAGTCAAGACAATTCCCTAAACCTCTTGAGTTAATACATAGTGATATTTGTGATCCCATGTCCCCTTCTTCTCTTGGGGGAGTCGAGTATTTCCTGACCTTCATTGATGATTTTTCACGATTTCTATGGGTCTACACCATTAAATCCAAGGATGAGGTGTTTGCCAAATTCTTGTTGAATCTTAATGTAAGTGAAAGATCAAGTGTCTTGGGTTTGATGGGGAGGAGAATACATTGGTAGTGCCTTTTGTTATTTTGTTTTCTCTCATGGCATTTCTTGGCAATAGACTATTCCTTATATTCCTCAACAGAGTGGTGTCGCTAAGTGGAAGAATAACACTATCACGAAAATGGCTCGTTGTATGCTAAGTGGAAGAATAACTCTATCACTCAGAACATAAAGCTTTTCTTTCTGGGGAGAAGTGATTGTTTGTGCAACATTTTTAATCAATCTCACACCTCCTTGTGCTGTCTTTGGTATGACTCCTTATGAGCGCTTGCATGGGTAAAAGTCCTCTATTTCACATTTTAGGATTTTTGGATTAGGTGGATGGGTCCACCTACCTCAGTGGAAGGTGCACTATTTCACCTCTCTAACATACACCTCGCTAGACTATGGTTGACTACAACGAGTCTTTTCACGGGGGTGTCATCTTTATGACCCTGTCACTCACCGTGTGTCTGAGCGTCATGAGACTATCTTTGATGAGCATGTTCCTCATGGTCTACCATGATCTCTTCCATCACTTCTTTTTAGTGATGATTATTAGCATGTCCCCATAAAACATGCCTCTTTTTCTTTAGCAAAGTTACTTGTTGATGACTCTTAGCTTGTTGCAGTGGATCTTACCACATCTTCATCGAGTTTTGGTGTACCCATGGGTACTTTTTTGAGCTCTTCTTCTGGACAATGTTCAGGGGCTTATGGCCCTACTTGTTTAGTTGGTTCCTCTCCTAATCCAAATGACTCTTCTAGCCTTGTCTCTTTTGACGAGGATATGTAGCCTAGTGATGAGCCTTGTTCTGATGTGTAGTCTATTGATGAGCCTTCTTTTGATGAGAAGTCGAGCAACGAGCTCTCTCCAAATGTGCAACATAGTCATGGGCCCTCTCCAGATGTGCAACGTAGTGATGGGTCCTTTGTTGATGGTGATCCATCTCCTTCCAATGATATCCGGTTTAGTGATGATAGATTCTACTCGGAGTTGTCAGTGTTGGATTATGATGATGATGATGACGACAATGATCCTACTACTTCATTGTTACCATCTTTGCCTAAGTGGGCTATTGCCACTCTTATGAATGTTGTTGACTTTGTTGCTCAACCTTATTTCAGTTGGTCCTCCTCTACTTGACAAATATGAGTTTGCATTGCTAAAGACCCTTTTTAGCACGATCAATCCCAATATCGATCATGAAGGCTTTCTTTGTGACGGTATGGCTTTTAATGACCTCGAATTAACATTATGGGGGGTGGTATGGCGATCTTTTGTGATAATTTATGGATGTAATGTCGTCTCAGTGGCCTCTTGTTTAGCTTAAAGGGGGGTGTTGAGATATTTTGGCTAATCTTTACTTGTGGTCACATACTAGTGCACTATGTGGGTAGTTAAGGCCCTTTATGGGGTGACTTAAGGGTAGTTGTGGGTTGTTACACCCATTCTTATAGTGCATACTATTTTATTGTATTTTAGGGTAAGGTTGGCCTAGTTTCCTTATTGGGGCTAGCGACCTAACTCTAGTTGAGTGGTAAAAATACACCACCTCCCTCATTTTAAGATCATTTCATTCAAGTGGTTCTATTCATTCTTTTGCCTAAGGGCACCTATACTTGTGTTGCACACTTTCCTGAAGTCTAATGTTTTCGTCTTTAATGTGTTGTTATACTTCAACTTGTTTATCTTATTGGATTAGGGTTTGTTGGAGAATTCACCGTAGATCCTCCACCTTATGATTTCCAACACTTGGTGCAGATTGTGGATCCAAGTCCATCCACTCCATGTCATCATCCTCAAATTCTGTCGGTTGACTCTCCACTATCCATTCTAAGGTGGGATCAATATCCTCCAAGGAAATGGGATCTACATCAGGTGTTTAGTCTAGCGACTGGTTGTGCCTTAGTTGAACAATGTATTGCACGAAGACAAGATCATTCAACTGTTGTTGTTCCAAAGGGTTTCTCTTCTTCATGAGAATGCGCTCAAACATAGAGCAATTGCCTCACACTTGACAATGGTGCGAGTTTGACTTGGGATCCAAATTGCAAGCTTTTGTAGTTTAGGGCATTGGCTACCAAATTATTCCCACCATGTAGCTGCGATAAATCAAATAAAAAGTTAGAAAATTCAAGAAATTAGTTTGTAACTTTGGCAAAAAATGTTTAATGACTAGAACAATGAATGCTTGATCTATATAACTTTGGAATTGCTTTCCTGGTTGGTCCACCTCACTTGCATGAACAACTACTTGTTTGGCAAAGGTACCTCTACCTTGACTAAAGTTAGGGATGTGCTGATGTATGTCTTCTTGGGGTTTTTGATCAGGGACCATGCGCTCTAGGCAACTGTACATTCCATCTTTGACCTCCTCAAGTTCCTCTACTTCAAAGTTCAATATGGCTTTGTAATACTGCAGAAATATTGAAAATCCGTGCTTAATGCAAATCTAAAAACTTCATCTCATTTACTTGAGGTTTCCTGGATCTATTTCCTATGAACTTTCAGCCTTATGGTTGAATCTGAAATATATATTAGAACAAAATATATTTTCTCCAATGTCCAACAAAAAACATAAGCCAGCCCAAGAAAATAAACATCGAATAAATGTATTTAAAGGGAATTGTGTTTCCATCCCGAAGGGCACAATCCCCAACATATAACAGATCTGAAAATAACTTATAAACAACAGATATGTTATGGCCACAAATCTGCCCTCTTAGTTTCAATTTACTTATCAAATCACTCTATAAAATCTGCTCACTGTTATATTAAATTAAAGTACATAATTAACGCTAGAAACTACTCAACCACCAAGAGAACATAACCTGAAAATCAAATCTGCAAGTACACAAAGTTAGTAAAATACACTTCATATATACATAAGAATGAAGTTACAAGTACATACCAACAACTTATCACAAGTTGGTACAAGATAGTCCTTCAAGCTCATCACAAGGACACTCCAATGCATCCAAACCCCAGTGAGGGCATTCACTATCCACTGCAACCCCTAATTAGCAAATATGACCTAGCAAGGCATAACACCAAGCTACTCCTAACCACTCCAAAGGCTCAACAATAGGTTAGGATCAATGCCAACAAGTACACCCTTGATCTTTCTCCACCCTTGCCTCATAGAAGCTCTCCAAGAAAAGTGCTCTAAGTCTCTTCTGGTGTTTCTTTTCCACAAACCCCAGGTCCTTCTCACACAAGGACATCAACCCTAACACTTCAAGTCTTCTCTAGGTTTTGCCTCTCACAAACCCTAGTGCCCTTCCTTCCTTGCTTTTTAAGTACATACTCAAGACAAGTTCATCTTCAAGATAGAATGATCTAATGAAATCTTTCAACTCTCTCTCTTCTCTACAACTAAAGACTCTCTCCTCCCTTTATATAGAATAAATGAGGGAGGCCAACAATTAAAAATGTGGACAAAATCCACAAGCTGTTAGATTTTCTTACATTTTCAGTAGCAATAGATTTACTAGAGTATTTTGATCTTCTTTTAACATTCAATAATCATATACTGAAAATATAAGCAGGATCTAGAAGCAGATAGACAAGCACAAGAAGACAAAGATTTATCTTGGGAAAACCCCAAACTCGGGGAAAAACCCAACCAACTTTTCTTAAGAGAGAATATTTCTGATAATACAGTACAACCATGAACAAGCTCTATTCATAAGAGCAAAACCAATAATGAAGAAACCCTGATAACAAGTACTTATCTCTTCTTCATGTCAAACCCTGGCGAGGGTAGACAACTGAGTCACCTCACAACCCTAGTGCAACTCTTCTAGAGGTAGCGCACAAGAGAAATCACCAAGAACCCCAGTTGCAGCGTCTCCTAGTGGTGCTCAGAGTTGCGCCTCCTTTTCCTTACTGAGATGGTGAGTTTAGTGTGTGTAAATGAGCAAAGGCATCACCTTTATTTATACTAGTTCAGTCACTTTACTGGGGCCAACTTCTCTTCCTGGAAATTTTATTTTTCCTTTATTATTTATCCAGTGGGGCCGACTTCTCTCTTGGGGTCTTCGATATTACTTTATTGTTTTCTTGTGGGCCCGACTTCTCTTCCGTGGTCTTCTATTTTTTCCTGGGGCTTCTTCAACTGTTCAATGGTCTTCCTTTGACTTCTTGGAATCTTCCTCTCTAAGAAAAGTTGTCCAGGAGGGAATAACTCCCGCTGCTACAAAACATCAACACTCCCTCTTAGCGAGGGAGGTATTCTTCTATGATGTTTTCCATTAGTAGTCCCAATCACACCCATCCACTTCACATGGTATGGGCAAGACTACCATCATAATCTCAAGACTACGCTACAAGTATCTATGATATTTCTCCTCTCCTAGTAGTCCCAATCACACCCATCCACTTCACATGGTATCGACAAGATTACCACCATAGTCTCAAGACTACGCTGCAAGTATCTATGATGTTTCTCCTCTACTATTACTCCCAATCACACCCATCCACTTCACATGGTATGGGAAAGACAACCACCATAGCCTCATCCACACCTAGGCACTTCATATGGCTTAGGCAAGGCTAAGCCATGGTCCCAATCACACTTAGCCACTCCACATGGCGTAGGAAAGACCACACTACAAGTCCCAATCACACCTAGCCACTTCACATGGCTTAGGCAAGACTTGTACCAAGCTACTCATTCCTCCCTCAGTCACTTCACATAACTGATATGGGAAACCCTTGGCCAGAGGGAGAGTATCTTCCCGCTGTAGGAGAAACATCACAACTCCCTCTCAACGAGGGTGGACATTTTGCATCACGCCAAGCCTGTCTCTGAAGTACTCATACTTCACTTTAGACAGAGGCTTGGTGAGAATGTCTGCTATCTGCTCATCTGTGGATATGTACCAGAGTTTCACTGCTCCTTTCTGCACCATGTCTCAAATGAAATGGTATTTTATCTCTATATGCTTTGACTTGTCGTGAAAGTTTGGATTCTCTGAAAGCTTCACACAACTTTGATTATCATAGTATATCAAAGTTGGCTCCAACTCTAGATCAAATAACCCTGCAAGTAACTTTCGAAGCCACATTGCTTTGCAACACTGGCTGATATATATTCTGTCTCTACTGTACGGAGTGCCATTGACAATTTTTTTCTGCTCAACTATGAGATCATACCTGATCCCAAACTGAAGCAACATCCTGATGTGCTTTTTCCTGTCCACTGCACTCCCTGCCTAGTTAGAGTCTATATAACCTTGCAGCTTTACTTCACCGTCTGAGACTTATCTGAGTCCATATCCAATCGTACCATACAGGTACCTCAATACATGCTTTGCTGCTATCAAATGTACATGTCTAGGCTCAACCATGTACTGGCTTAATGTGTTCACTACAAAGCATATATTCGGCCTGGTGTTAACCAGGTACATCAAGGATCTGATCAATTATCTGTTCATAGTGGGATCGACCAAATTTGAAGAAGAATCTCTCAAGAGCTTCAGATTCGTAACCATAGGTGTGGCCATGGACTTGTAGTCCATCATCCTGAATCTCTGCAGGATCTCAATTGTATACTTTCCTTGGCTAACGAAGATCTCATTTGGTCTCTGCCACACTTCTAATCCCAACAAATAGTGCATCAAACCCAGATCCTTCATTTCGAACTCTGAAGTGAGCTCCCTTTTGCACCCATCTATGAGCTTCTCATCCCCCGTAAGAAACATGTCATCCACATATAGTACTAATATCAAGGGACAACCATCTTCAACCTTGTAGTAAAGGTTGGGATCTGCATCGCTCTTGGTAAATCCCAAGCTCATCAAATAACTGTCTATTCTGGCGTACCATGCCCCGGGTGCCTGCTTAAGCCCGTACAAAGCTTTCAATTTACAAACATGGACTCCTTCCCATAGATCACAAAACCTTGTGGCTGTGCTATGTACACTTCTTCAATTTCACCATTCAAGAAATCAGTCTTTACATCCATCTGGTGTAATTTCCAGCCCATAACAGAAGCAATAGAAATAATACATCTAATAGAAGAGTACCTGGCTACTGGAGAAAATGTCTCGCCATAATCTTCTTCCTCTTTCTAGGAGAATCCTCTAGCCACAAATCTAGCTTTGTACTTCTCTATGCTGCCATCTACAACATGCTTGATGTTGTAGATCCACTTGGAAGTCACTACCGACTTCCCTTCTGGTCTCAGAACCACTTTCCACACATTATTCTTCATGATGGATTGGTACTCTTCCATCATAGCATCCTTCCGCACTTGCTGCTTTACAACTTCCTCATAAGTGGAAGGTTCTGAATCAATGATCTTACTCATTAGTGCCACATAGATGGAAAACTTGTGTGGTCTCTTGCTCTCTTTGGAACTTGACTCCCTCTAAGTCTATACAATTTTCGGATCCATATGATTCCTCTGCATCTGCTGACTTCCTCTGGAGTGTGATCTCCTATGAACTGTCCTTGGGGGGGCTGCTCCTTCCTACTGGATCTTGAGGGTTGACTCCCTCTGAACTCTAGCTCCCTCTGAGCTGGTATTTAGTGGGGCCATCTGCCTCACCACTGGTGGAGCCACTTGCTCCTCCTCATAACTGTGACTCTATGTAACTCGAGAAACTCTGAGTATCATGAAGAACTACATGTCTCACTACATCCTGCAAAGTATCACGAAGCCATGCTGGCCTCTACCTGGTCATTGCCATGTCTCTGGGTAGATCCACTGGCCCTTTTGGCTCTATTGACTCTTCCCGATGATCTGAAGAGTGAACAACCGAACTGTACGGTCATCCTACGGAGCCTTCTGCTCCTCTGTATCAATTCTTTGTGTGGAACACTCTGTATCCCACAAAAATATTCTTCTTTCTAGAGGGTTCTAACTTCGTCCTTTTCGCCTTCGGTGTATGGATGTATATTGTGATGTATGCAAATCCATGTTTGGATAGTTTGCTCCATGTCTCAAACTAGAGATCATCTAATATGTTGCCTCCTGCAATTGTTACTATAGCTCCCTCTTAGAGCTATCACCTGTAACCTGCTCGGGACAAGAACACGAATAAGAAAAAGAACATGAACAAGAGCAATGATCACTATAGCTCCCTTTCAGAGCTATCACTTGTAACCTGTCTGGGAGAAGAGCTAAAACAAAAATACAAGAACAAGAAACAAGAAGAACACTTTTCTAGTGTTGTGAACGATTATTCCTCCATGGTAATTTGCCTAGAACAAAACAAGAACATCTCCATGGTAACCTCCATGGAATTTACAAGGTAACCTGCTTGGAACAAAACAAGAACATCTCCATGATAATCTCCATGGATTTTACAAATTAACCTGCCTGGGACAGAAACAACAACCAAGAACATCTCCTAGAAGAGATCAATTTCATCTTGTAAATAAATGCATCATTAGTACTAGACAGTGAGCATTTACATAATGATCATCATACCAACAATACTCAAGTGTTACTAAACATTTGATATCAAAAGTACTCAACAGTAATAGAACTCTAAAGACTGCTGTCCCATTTACAACATTTACTTAAGATGCAACAATATAAAATATCAAACCTGATATGCAAACCTGGAGTCTTGCTGCTGCTGTTCCATTTGATTTCGAGTTGTCATATATTGTAGGAGACATCATCACTGCTGCCTCCAACTCTTGAGCTTCCTCTGAGTGCACTGGGTCTAGGATCCCTTGCTTGGACAAATGTCCTTTTGCCAAGTGTACATCTCTTGAAAACACCCTCATGATACAACTTATATACAAGTGCGTACCTCTGAGATTTGTAGCACCATCCAACTTGTCTTCTAATCTCAAGATTTTGCGCAACTGGCAATTGCAATTGCAATTGGCGACTGACAACTGCAACTGTAATTGACAACTACAATTGCAACTAGCGACTGGCAACTGCAACTGGCAACTGCGATTGCAACTACAACTGCAACTGCAACTGTAGTGAGAAATTTCAACTTTCACCAAGTTGTAATCTGAGACCACCAGGAGGTGTGCTAGGCTAGGCGAGTTGCCTAGTACAATTTTCTCCTCAACGCTAGCACTAGAAAACCCCAACGATTGGCAATCTTTGTCCTTGCTGGTGTCTTGCGCTATTTCAAATCTGGCTTCAACCCCCGAGCTCTGATACCATGTTAGATTTTCTTACATTTTCAGTAGCAATAGATTTACTAGAGTATTTTGATCTTCTTTTAACATTCAACAATCATCTATTGAAAATATAAGCAGGATCTAGAAGCAGATAGACAAGCACAAGAAGACACAAAGATTTATCCTAGGAAAACCCCAAACTCGGGGAAAAACCCAACCAAATTTTCTTAGAGAGAATATTTTTGATAATACTATATGTTATAGCACAAGTTGTAGGTTGGGCAAAGCTCGACCCAACCACAAAAGCAAGTGCTACAACTTGAGAATCCTACACCCAATGCCACCTCGATGTAGGTCCCACACTTCAAGGGTGACTAGGTCACTCTAGGGAGGTGATCCTAGTGACCCTAGGGGGAAAGAGAGGGGCAAGGAAAAGCTAATGGAGAAGCCCCTAGAAGTCATTGTACTAAGTGGAAAAGAGGAAAAGGGAGACCCCTTGCTGACCAAATAATGCTGCCCCAAAGGATGTGTTGCTTAGCCCGATGATTGTACCTACCCGAGACACAAGAAAAAGCCAAATGCAAAGCAATATATCAAGTGGATCAGAAATTTCAGCTTGCTGTCCCTATTTTGCAACAGTTCTATCAGCAATAGATTACATCCGAATCAACAAGTAAAAGGTCTATACTAGCTAGCAATGTCAGCAATAAAACTAGTAACCAATGTGGACCGAAATAACGCTTCAAGACTGAATAAAGATGGCTGTCATAAAAGTAAATTTCTGCTGCAGTATATCAGCCTAATGGCTGTAGCATTCAATGAAGTACAACAACAGATCTGACCATCAAAAAGTGCCCAAAGCTAGCCCAATAGATGCACCTAGGTTAGTAGGTTAAACTAGCAAAGTTAGAGGGTTAGTTTGTGAGATATTAGCGGTTAGGGTTAGAGTTTAAAGCAGCCCTAATGGCTGTAGGTTAGTTTTACTACAACAATAAGAATTTGTGGGAAAAAGAGGACGCCCTAAGGGAGGAAGAATCCCCAAGGCATCAAGATCATTATCCAAAAGAGACAACTTCAAAACTTAAAATTTGTACGTTTACCAAGGAAACACATTATTTCTCCCATGCAATAAGTAAATGATTAATGCCTTTAAGAAAGGGTTAATGGAGTCAAGAGAATATGAAGAAACTAGATAGGCTACTTCCTTGGGGGTGTAAACCCTTTTACTCCCCAAGGCAAGCTTCTCTTAGCTAGGGTTTTAACTAGGAGGGTGAATGCAATTATACTCCTCTTAGTAAACCCTTATGAAGCAATATTCCCTTAGCAATGAAATGGTGGAAACACAAGTAGGGGTGTATGCCCTTATACTCCCTACTTGGCTCAAGCAAATAGAACCTTTAACTTGTACAAATGATAATACAATGAAATAAATGGCACCTTCAAGCATTAAAAGGCAATAAAAGCTAGACTAACCACCAAAAAAGCAATGAAGAAAGCCTTCCAAGGCTAGCGTACCATCTCCATCAACCATAACCAAGACATAGCCATAAACAAAAGCACAAGAGAGAGAACTAGCCAAAAAGAGCGAAAATTTCAGTCCAAGAGCCTCTCACAATGGAGAGTTATGTCTTATGTGAAAATGAAATGAGGTGATCTCACAATTTATATCATCCTCCTAAACATAATTTGTCCAGAATTGTCCATAATATTAGGGTAAAACACAAGACAAGGGGATAACAGTCCTTGTCTTGCCCCTTTACAATAATTTAACACCATTTTACACATTGAAAACCCTAAAACAAAGGTGATGTCATCCCTTGAAGGAGGACGTTTTGGCAAATTGAGCAAGTCGTTGGAGATGGACTACAAGGTAGGGCCTCCAAAGGCCATGTGGCAATCATCCGGAGCCTCTCCACCTCAAAATGCCATGTGTCATGCTCTGATTCATCATCAACCACCATATGCCCCTCGAATGTGACGTCAAGCCCCTAGGGAGTGACGTTTTGCCCCTTCTGGGCAAGCCGTTTGGCATGCAAAGTGTGGGCTATGTCTATCTAGCTGTCTCATAGGCCTCCGAAAGCATCTTTCTGTTGTCTAGCATGTGGGCCTATGTCATCCATCCTGTGGGTTGCTTGCCCACATGGAAGCCCAAGCTAGGCTTGCTCTTCGAAAACTGGCCACTAACCTGTACCTGCAAGACAAATGGATCAAGTCAAAGCATCATGATGAGTAAATCAAGTCAATAAAAGAGCCATTAAAGCATGTATACCAGGACTACATCATACAAACATGTGCCTAATAAACTAGACGTTTTGCCAAGTTTGGTTGTGGGAGGGTTGGCATGGTACTTCTTTTCAATGGATCAAACCCCCTAAGTCTAGGAACTGTTATCCCCGATTTTTAGGGATAACTAGGAGATCATGTCTCGAGGCCCACAGGTCCCAGATATGGAGTACCGAGAGCAGGATTGACCTAAGCATGGCCCTGGAAGGCCCATCCTTTTCTTCTTTCATCAGACTCGTCTTGTCAGTACAACAACATCCATCACCTTCGGCTTGGTCTTGTATCGGAGGAGGCTCTTGCTCCATGAGGTAATTGGTCCGGGTATCATGGTATGTGTCACTTTTGATCATTAAAACCTTTAAATATATGCATCTGATTCCTTTTATCTCTAACAACTGCTTGGATATTA
>JZKD02S0179251.1:0-22892 GCA_000966675.3 Picea glauca
AAATGGTAGGAATATCTCGATTCCCCCAATCATTATAAGGCTCCTTAGATCAGCCTCTCGGATGGTGAAAATTTTTAACTTGTCATCATCTTCATTCACATGGCTGGGAAAACCATATGAATCTTCATCCTTTGTCAGCTGCACCTGCTGATCCAAATCCACCTCTGAGCTTACCTACTCTATCAGCTCCTCCGGCTGATTCCAACTCACCTCTGAGTTCACGAGACCCTCAAATAGTCTCATCTTCTAGTCCCTGCCCACCTGGAAATATGGGATGCTTCCACTACCCCCCTGGCAGTCTTCGAGATCCCGCAACGACCTCGTATCATTTCCCAGCTGGAAATGTGAAATTCCCTAGCTGTCCTCCTGATAGTCTCTGAGATCTCGCAGTGATCTCAACTCCTTGCCCACCTGGCAATGTGGAATTTCTTCTCTGCCCTCCTGGCAGTTCTTGAGATCTTCAACTGATCCTATTTCACTGCGATCTCTCCCAGTCTCCGGTTCACATATCTGAACCATCTCCTTAGGTCCGTCGAGGTTTTCAACATGCCTCAACCATCTTTTCAACAACCTACGTTGTCTTCTAGCCATCAACTCCTTGACTGGCCAGTTTACCTTTGACTTCATCATGGGCCATTCATGTACCCATCTCGGCTTGGTTTTCTGCTGCATCCGCAGTTCAAGCTCCTCCATTATTTCCCTGATGTCAGAAAGTTCTTTGCCCCTTTCGGTTGTGCTCATCAGCTCTGGGTTTTTCCTTTCAACATACCTATGACCTTCAGTAGCCATGTTGTTGTCTCTGTCTGGCCTCCTAGCAAACCTGTTGTTGTCACTCTGCAACTCGAGTGTTTCCAGCCTCATCCTACAGTCCTGCTGACTGTCTTCGGGATTGTTGCCTACCCGCAAACAACCATCCCAGAGTCTCCAATACTCTGTTCTCTTCCTCCATCTTCTCCCTCTACTTGAAATATACAAACAGAGTTCTCGTCTCTGATACCACTTGATGCAGAAATCCATGACCTGTACCTCGCGCTCCTGCTCACAGGATCGATCAATCAGTTCGTGAGCCGAAGCGGCTCATTTGATTCCCACTGGAATCACTGTGAAAACCCAATCCATAGGTCCTTCTATTCACCCACACAGTCCTTTGCACATGACTGTGAACTTCCCCGACCTAAATTCGGGTTTCGGGACTTTATGTTTCCTAATGCCAAGAGTTCCTTGTTCTTTCGAACTCCGAACTTCAATTTGCTAATGCACTCCTTTTATCCTTAGTCCCCCTAGATATGACCCTAGGCCATGTGACCTATCCTCATAAGACCAAAGCCTTATCTCTTTTCGGAGTTTCGCGACCCAAACACTCAATCTCCCGTCCTCTGGACCCCCGAAATACCGATATGCGAAATCCTGATATGGCGATTTCCCGATCTTCTCCTTCTGCACAGTTCGTCGATCGTGAAGTCGAGTGGTTTGTCTCCTTCGACTCCCAAATCCTGATTAGCCGAAATCTGACACATGCGCGACCTTATTCTTTCAACGGTCCTTCACTCCATCGGCATTTCGAACTTCGCGGTATCACGAATCCAAATGCAAAGAGTTCGGGATTTCACTTCACGAAAATCTGAAATGGTATGCCACCTGTCCACTCGCTGAATCCTCTGTGGCCCACACTATCCTTTGACTGTCGGGACTTCGAGTTTCTCTGATTCCTAGTGCCCGGATCTCCGAAATGGATGATCACATGACATGCATCCTCCAAAAACGGATGACTCAGATCCACTCTCGCTAATTCGGGGTTTCTGATGTCGAGTGACCAAACTCATGTCCTTGAGATCCCCGATATCCCGAATGCCGATATCCCAATACGAACCCCTTCGGGATTTTCAACCTCGCTGTTCACGAAGGTTTAACCCTCATGCAATTCCTTTCCGATCCAACGACTGTTGGTGGTCTGGATCACGATCTAATGCTCACGATCTCTTCTCCTGTGCACTCCTTCCATGCTGCCTTATGGACATGATGATCCTTCAATGGCCCAGATTCATCTACAGTCTGAACGAATGACTGCTATTCTCGCTCCTGAGCTTGCGCACTTTCTTCCTAGTCTTGGGAGGATTTATCAAAACTTAAAGGCCTTGACCTTTATCTGGTTCCTCTTGCGAGCTCTCGACTCTGAGCTTCGCCGCACGTATGAAAATGTTGTCCCTCCTGAGATTTGGGTACTCTGAACCCGTCAAAGGGTCCTGAATCTTCTACACTCCTTGCAGTTACGACTTTGTGTTGAAAAGCACTCGTCCCCCTGAGCTTCTCCTTTCCTTCGAACCCTCAAAGGATTCTTCAACAACTGCACTCCTGCAGAGTATTCACATGCACACCAGGTGCTGTACGTCCTGAACTTTCCTGTAGCTTCGACCTCCAAGGAAACTCAGTTATTCTTCCTTTCTCCCTCAGATGGAGAATTTGACGCCCTCCTGGCTCTCTGTCTACTCAAGCAACCTATTGCTGAGTCTATTGGGGTGTTCAACAACCCTGTGAAGATCCCTCAGTGGACTCTTCCTTCAGAATACAGAACTTCAAATAATTCTCTTCTCTTCTGAACCTGTCTGCACAATGTCTCAATGCCCACCTGGTAGAGAGTCAAGAATCCTCAGTGATTCTGACTTCTTAATAACTCACAAAAAAGTTCTTCCTCTGTGCACCGTTGTGCATATGCTCAATTCCCACTTGGCAGAGCTTCACAGAACTCCTCAGATCTTCTGTCTACAACTGTTTTTTCCTCCACAGCCTTGCCTCCAAGGTGTTCAATAACCCTGAGGTCTTCACTGAGTTGTTGATTTCAGTTTTTGTGCTCGCAGCACATCTTTGTCTGAACCCACATAATTCAAAAGTGCTTCAATGCACTGGTATCCAGAGACAACAATATTCTGTCACGCCCTCCTGGTATGAAACCACAAAGAACCTCAATCCTAAAAATTAGACACACTCCTGCAAATGCAACCCTACATCATACATCTACAACATACATAAAGAAAACTCACAGACATTCATTTAACACATATTCATGCAGGAAAAAATGCTCTTTGTATTAAATATGGAAAACGCCTGTATTTACAAGGTGTTCCTGAGCACGACCTGTAACAAGGTCTCGGCTCCTTCTCTTCTGCTCTCTACTCACAGATTCTAATTCTACTTCCTCTCTCTCTTTTCTCTACCTACAAAATGAGATCCCAATTGATCTTTTACATGAGGGGGATCTTAGAGCGCTTCCCTCCAATCTACCTACCCTATTCAATTACATAGAATGGGTTGTCTAGTCCAGCTATTCGGATCTAGATCTCATCCTTACAAACATTAAAGGCCTACCTTATCTACAGCCTGCGTAAACGCACGGCTTCACAGCTCAACATCTTAAACATTTAATTACATTCAATTCTAAATCAAAATGAGGATTGTGCCTCTCTTCATCATGCGATTCGAATTCACTGACGTGGTTGGCTGGCTGATGTGGAGAGATGCTCCTGCATCAGAATACAACTGGTGCTCTCTGAACACTTGTAACACCATCCTCAAGTGATTCTCATGCTCTTCTTCTGACTTGGAATATAAAAGGATGTCATCAAAAAATACAATGACAAAATTTTGTAAGTATTCCTAGAAAACACTATTCATTAAGCACATGAAAACAACTGGTGCATTTGATAACCAAAATGGTGTCACTGTGAACTCGTAATGAATGTACCTTGTTATGAAGGAAGTCTTAATTATGTCTTCATCTCTTATCCTTACTTGATGGTATCCTGACCTCAGATCAATATTTGAAAATATCCTTGCATCCTTTAACAGATCAAAGAGATCATCAATCATTGGCAAAGGATACTTTTTCTTTATAGTTACTTTGTTTAACTTCCTGAAATCGATGCACAACCTCAATGTCTGTTAGGAACCAAATATAAATATAACATGTAAAACCTCAGAATAAGTACTCAACGACTTGAAAAATAGATAAATTTAGATAATAAGCCTCTTCAAAGGGGAAACCTCCTTATGCCCACATAAATGTACAAATACAAGATGATTCCAAATGAAAATGTCTCCTTGGTATATATAGGAGACTAGGAGGTATAATTACAACTAATGGACTAAAGATGACATAAATAAAATAACATTACTTATGTAATATGCCCCAATTAAGGGGTAATGGGCCACTATTCATGGCTTAACATGCCCCTCCCCTTGAGATAGGTGTTTTCCGCAATGCTTGAGTAACTCTGGATGATTTTATATAAAAGACTCATCTTCCCAAGTGGAATCTTCAGCCAGTAGTTTCCTCTATTTAATGAGATACTTTGAAATGGATCTATTCCTCAGCTAGCAAATTCTTGTGTCAGTGATGGCTTCAGGCTCCAATATGATTTTTCCTTCCTTGTCATGTTCTAGAAATATAATTTGAATTGGGATCTTGTCACCTATAACCTTCTTTAAGCATGAAACATGGAAAACTAGGTGTACTCGTGAAGAGGCAGGCAACTCCAATTTGTATGCCATAGTACCAATATTTTGCAACACATTATAAGGGACATAGTACTTTGGTCATAATTTATTATCCTTCTTGGCTTGCTTGAGGGACATTTGTTTGTATGGTTTTAGTCTTAAAAACACCCAATCCCCTACTTCAAAACTTCTTTCACTACGATGTTGATNAAATGGTAGGAATATCTCGATTCCCCCAATCATTATAAGGCTCCTTAGATCAGCCTCTCGGATGGTGAAAATTTTTAACTTGTCATCATCTTCATTCACATGGCTGGGAAAACCATATGAATCTTCATCCTTTGTCAGCTGCACCTGCTGATCCAAATCCACCTCTGAGCTTACCTACTCTATCAGCTCCTCCGGCTGATTCCAACTCACCTCTGAGTTCACGAGACCCTCAAATAGTCTCATCTTCTAGTCCCTGCCCACCTGGAAATATGGGATGCTTCCACTACCCCCCTGGCAGTCTTCGAGATCCCGCAACGACCTCGTATCATTTCCCAGCTGGAAATGTGAAATTCCCTAGCTGTCCTCCTGATAGTCTCTGAGATCTCGCAGTGATCTCAACTCCTTGCCCACCTGGCAATGTGGAATTTCTTCTCTGCCCTCCTGGCAGTTCTTGAGATCTTCAACTGATCCTATTTCACTGCGATCTCTCCCAGTCTCCGGTTCACATATCTGAACCATCTCCTTAGGTCCGTCGAGGTTTTCAACATGCCTCAACCATCTTTTCAACAGCCTACGCTGTCTTCTAGACATCAACTCCTTGACTGGCCAGTTTACCTTTGACTTCATCATGGGCCATTCATGTACCCATCTCGGCTTGGTTTTCTGTTGCATCCGCAGTTCAAGATCCTCCATTATTTCCCTGATGTCAGCAAGTTCTTTCCCCCTTTCGGCTATGCTCATCAGCTCTGGGTTTTTCCTTTCAACATACCTACGACCTTCAGTAGCCATGTTGTTGTCTCTGTCTGGCCTCCTAGAAAACCTGTTGTTGTCACTCTGCAACTCGAGTGTTTCCAGCCTCATCCTACAGTCCTGCTGACTGTCTTCGGGATTGTTGCCTACCCGCAAACAACCATCCCAGAGTCTCCAACACTCTGTTCTCTTCCTCCATCTTCTCCCTCTGCTTGAAATATACAAATAGAGTTCTCGTCTCTGATACCACTTGATGCAGAAATCCATGACCTGTACCTCGCGCTCCTGCTCACAGGATCGATCAATCAGTTTGTGAGCCGAAGCGGCTCATTTGATTCCCACTGGAATCACTGTGAAAACCTGATCCATAGGTCCTTCTATTCACCCACACAGTCCTTTGCACATGACCGTGAACTTCCCCGACCTAAATTCGGGTTTCGGGACTTTATGTTTCCCAATGCCAAGAGTTCCTTGTTCTTTCGAACTCCGAACTCCGATTTGCTAATGCACTCCTTTTATCCTTAGCCCCCCTGGATATGCCCCTAGGCCATGTGACCTATCCTCATAAGACCACAGACTTATCTCTTTTCAGAGTTTCACGACCCAAACACTCAATCTCCCATCCTCTGGACCCCCGAAATACCGATATGTGAAATCCTGATATGGCGATTTCCCGATCTTCTCCTTCTGCACAGTTCGGTGATCGTGAGGTCGAGTGGTTTGTCTCCTTCGACTCTCGAATCCTGATTAGCCGAAATCCGACACATGCGTGACCTTATTCTTTCAACGGTCCTTCACTCCATCGGCATTTCAGACTTCG
This sequence comes from Picea glauca, assembly GCA_000966675.3. Classification (NCBI taxonomy): domain Eukaryota; kingdom Viridiplantae; phylum Streptophyta; class Pinopsida; order Pinales; family Pinaceae; genus Picea; species Picea glauca. The sequence continues at coordinate 6,272 of JZKD02S0179251.1, forward strand.
CGGTATCGCGAATCCATATGCAAAGAGTTCGGGATTTCACTTCACGAAAATCCGAAATGGTATGCCACCTATCCACTCGCTGAATCCTCTGTGGCCCACACTATCCTTTGACTGTCGAGACTTCAATTTTCTCCGATTCCTAGTGCCTGGATCTCCGAAATGGATGATCACATGACATGCGTCCTCCAAAAATGGACGACTCAGATCCACTCTCGCTAATTCGGGGTTTCTGATGTCGAGCGACCAAACTCATGTCCTTGAGATCCTCCATATCCCGAATGTTGATATCCCAATACGAACCCCTTCGGGATTTCCAACCTCGTTGTTCATGAAGGTTTAACCCTCATGCAATTCCTTTCCGATCCAACGACTGTCGGTGGTCCGGAGCACGATCTAATGCTCACAATCTCTTTTCCTGTGCACTCCTTCCATGCTGCCTTATGGACATGATGATCCTTCAATGGCCCAGATTCATCTACAGTCTGAACGAATGACTGCTATTCTCCCTCCTGAGCTTGCGCACTTTCTTCCTAGTCTTGGGAGGATTTATCAAAACTCAAAGGCCTTGACCTTTATCTGGTTCCTCTTGCGAGCTCTCGACTCTGAGCTTCACCGCACGTATGAAAATGTTGTCCCTCCTGAGATTTGGGTACTCTGAACCCGTCAAAGGGTCCTGAAGCTTCTGCACTCCTTGCAGTTACGACTTTGTGTTGAAAAGCACTCGTCCTCCTGAGCTTCTCCTTTCCTTCGAACCCTCAAAGGATTCTTCAACTACTACACTCCTGCAGAGTATTCACATGCACACCAGGTGTTGTACGTCCTGAACTTTCCTGTAGCTTCGACCTCCAAGGAAACTCAGTTATTCTTCCTTTCTCGCTCAGATGGAGGATTTGACGCCCTCCTGGCTCTCCGTCTACTCAAGCAACCTATTGCTGAGTCTATCAGGGTGTTCAGCAACCCTGTGAAGATCCCTCAGTGGACTCTTCCTTCAGAATACAAAACTTCAAATAATTCTCTTCTCTTCTGAACCTGTCTGCACAATGTCTCAATGCCCACCTGGTAGAGAGTCAAGAATCCTCAGTGATTCTAACTTCTTAAGAACTCACAAAAAAGTTCTTCCTCTGTGCACCGTTGTGCATATGCTCAATTCCCACTTGGCAGAGCTTCACAGAAATCCTCAGAGCTTCTGTCTACAACTGTGTTTTCCTCCACAGCCTTGCCTCCAAGGTGTTCAATAACCCTGAGGTCTTCACTGAGTTGTTGATTTCAGTTTTTGTGCTCGCAGCACATCTTTGTCTGAACCCACATAATTCAGAAGTGCTTCAATGCACTGGTATCCAGAGACAACAATATTCTGTCACGCCCTCCTGGTATGAAACCACAAAGAACCTCAAGCCTGAAAATCAGACACACTCCTGCAAATGCAACCCTACATCATACATCTACAACATACAGAAAGAACACTCACAGACATTCATTTAACACATATTCATGCAGGAAAAAATGCTCTTTGTATTAAATATGGAAAACACCTGTATTTACAAGGTGTTCCTGAGAACGACCTGTAACAAGGTCTCGGCTCCTTATCTTCTGCTCTCTACTCACAGATTCTAATTCTACTTCCTCTCTCTCTTTTCTCTACCTACAAAATGAGATCCCAATTGATCTTTTACATGAGGGGGATCTTAGAGCGCTTCCCTCCAATCTACCTACCCTATTCAATTACATAGAATGGGTTGTCTAGTCCAGCTATTCGGATCTAGATCTCATCCTTACAAACATTAAAGGCCTACCTTATCTACAGCCTGCGTAAACGCACGGCTTCACAGCTCAACATCTTAAACATTTAATTACATTCAATTCTAAATCAAAATGAGGATTGTGCCTCTCTTCATCATGCGATTCGAATTCACTGACGTGGTTGGCTGGCTGATGTGGAGAGATGCTCCTGCATCAGAATACAACTGGTGCTCTCTGAACACTTGTAACACCATCCTCAAGTGATTCTCATGCTCTTCTTCTGACTTGGAATATAAAAGGATGTCATCAAAAAATACAATGACAAAATTTTGTAAGTATTCCTAGAAAACACTATTCATTAAGCACATGAAAACAACTGGTGCATTTGATAACCAAAATGGTGTCACTGTGAACTCGTAATGAATGTACCTTGTTATGAAGGAAGTCTTAATTATGTCTTCATCTCTTATCCTTACTTGATGGTATCCTGACCTCAGATCAATATTTGAAAATATCCTTGCATCCTTTAACAGATCAAAGAGATCATCAATCATTGGCAAAGGATACTTTTTCTTTATAGTTACTTTGTTTAACTTCCTGAAATCGATGCACAACCTCAATGTCTGTTAGGAACCAAATATAAATATAACATGTAAAACCTCAGAATAAGTACTCAACGACTTGAAAAATAGATAAATTTAGATAATAAGCCTCTTCAAAGGGGAAACCTCCTTATGCCCACATAAATGTACAAATACAAGATGATTCCAAATGAAAATGTCTCCTTGGTATATATAGGAGACTAGGAGGTATAATTACAACTAATGGACTAAAGATGACATAAATAAAATAACATTACTTATGTAATATGCCCCAATTAAGGGGTAATGGGCCACTATTCATGGCTTAACATGCCCCTCCCCTTGAGATAGGTGTTTTCCGCAATGCTTGAGTAACTCTGGATGATTTTATATAAAAGACTCATCTTCCCAAGTGGAATCTTCAGCCAGTAGTTTCCTCTATTTAATGAGATACTTTGAAATGGATCTATTCCTCAGCTAGCAAATTCTTGTGTCAGTGATGGCTTCAGGCTCCAATATGATTTTTCCTTCCTTGTCATGTTCTAGAAATATAATTTGAATTGGGATCTTGTCACCTATAACCTTCTTTAAGCATGAAACATGGAAAACTAGGTGTACTCGTGAAGAGGCAGGCAACTCCAATTTGTATGCCATAGTACCAATATTTTGCAACACATTATAAGGGACATAGTACTTTGGTCATAATTTATTATCCTTCTTGGCTTGCTTGAGGGACATTTGTTTGTATGGTTTTAGTCTTAAAAACACCCAATCCCCTACTTCAAAACTTCTTTCACTACGATGTTGATATTCTTGTTGTTTCATGCGATTGTGTGCCATGGTTAGGTTGTCCTTTAATATTTGGAGAACTTGTTGTTGATGCTCGATGTGATCTTTCACTACTTGAACCTTGTATTTTTATTTTAGAGAATAAGTGATGGACGGAGGGTGGTATCCGTAGATTTCCATAAATGGTGTCACTTTTGTTGCATTATGAAATCAAGTGTTATACCACCATTCTACCGAGGGTAACCATTTGAACCATTGTGTTTGTTTATCAGAGACAAAGCAACAAAGGTATCCTTCCAGACATTTGTTCATTATCTCGGTTTGTCCAACAGATTGTGGATGATAGGATGAGATATGAGCCATTTGAGTACCTAAACAAGAAAATAATTATGTCCAAAAATGTCCAGTGAATATGGGATCTCTGTCACTTTCAATAATCTTTGGGCTGCCATTTAGCTTTTGAACTGTCTCCATGAATGCGGTGGAAATTGTACCTTCTTTGAAGGGATGAGAGAGTGCACAAAAGTGTGCATACTTGGTCAGTCTATCAAAAATCACCATGATGACACTCTTTCCTTCAGACTTCGGTAACCCTGTGATGAAATCCATGGANTCTTCTGCTCTCTACTCACAGATTCTAATTCTACTTCCTCTCTCTCTTTTCTCTACCTACAAAATGAGATCCCAATTGATCTTTTACATGAGGGGGATCTTAGAGCGCTTCCCTCCAATCTACCTACCCTATTCAATTACATAGAATGGGTTGTCTAGTCCAGCTATTCGGATCTAGATCTCATCCTTACAAACATTAAAGGCCTACCTTATCTACAGCCTGCGTAAACGCACGGCTTCACAGCTCAACATCTTAAACATTTAATTACATTCAATTCTAAATCAAAATGAGGATTGTGCCTCTCTTCATCATGCGATTCGAATTCACTGACGTGGTTGGCTGGCTGATGTGGAGAGATGCTCCTGCATCAGAATACAACTGGTGCTCTCTGAACACTTGTAACACCATCCTCAAGTGATTCTCATGCTCTTCTTCTGACTTGGAATATAAAAGGATGTCATCAAAAAATACAATGACAAAATTTTGTAAGTATTCCTAGAAAACACTATTCATTAAGCACATGAAAACAACTGGTGCATTTGATAACCAAAATGGTGTCACTGTGAACTCGTAATGAATGTACCTTGTTATGAAGGAAGTCTTAATTATGTCTTCATCTCTTATCCTTACTTGATGGTATCCTGACCTCAGATCAATATTTGAAAATATCCTTGCATCCTTTAACAGATCAAAGAGATCATCAATCATTGGCAAAGGATACTTTTTCTTTATAGTTACTTTGTTTAACTTCCTGAAATCGATGCACAACCTCAATGTCTGTTAGGAACCAAATATAAATATAACATGTAAAACCTCAGAATAAGTACTCAACGACTTGAAAAATAGATAAATTTAGATAATAAGCCTCTTCAAAGGGGAAACCTCCTTATGCCCACATAAATGTACAAATACAAGATGATTCCAAATGAAAATGTCTCCTTGGTATATATAGGAGACTAGGAGGTATAATTACAACTAATGGACTAAAGATGACATAAATAAAATAACATTACTTATGTAATATGCCCCAATTAAGGGGTAATGGGCCACTATTCATGGCTTAACATGCCCCTCCCCTTGAGATAGGTGTTTTCCGCAATGCTTGAGTAACTCTGGATGATTTTATATAAAAGACTCATCTTCCCAAGTGGAATCTTCAGCCAGTAGTTTCCTCTATTTAATGAGATACTTTGAAATGGATCTATTCCTCAGCTAGCAAATTCTTGTGTCAGTGATGGCTTCAGGCTCCAATATGATTTTTCCTTCCTTGTCATGTTCTAGAAATATAATTTGAATTGGGATCTTGTCACCTATAACCTTCTTTAAGCATGAAACATGGAAAACTAGGTGTACTCGTGAAGAGGCAGGCAACTCCAATTTGTATGCCATAGTACCAATATTTTGCAACACATTATAAGGGACATAGTACTTTGGTCATAATTTATTATCCTTCTTGGCTTGCTTGAGGGACATTTGTTTGTATGGTTTTAGTCTTAAAAACACCCAATCCCCTACTTCAAAACTTCTTTCACTACGATGTTGATCTTCTTGTTGTTTCATGCGATTGTGTGCCATGGTTAGGTTGTCCTTTAATATTTGGAGAACTTGTTGTTGATGCTCGATGTGATATTTCACTACTTGAACCTTATATTTTTATTTTAGAGAATAAGTGATGGAAGGAGGGTTGTATCCGTAGATTTCCATAAATGGTGTCACTTTTGTTGCAGTATGAAAGCAAGTGTTATACCACCATTCTACCGAGGGTAACCATTTGAACCATTGTGTTTTTTTATCAGAGACAAAGCAACAAAGGTATCCTTCCAGACATTTGTTCATTATCTCGGTTTGTCCAACAAATTGTGGATGATAGGATGAGATATGAGCCATTTGAGTACCTAAACAAGAAAATAATTATGTCCAAAAATGTCCAGTGAATATGGGATCTCTGTCACTTACAATAATCTTTGGGCTGCCATGTAGCTTTTGAACTGTCTCCATGAATNTTCATGAGATACAATATGACCCAAATACTCTACCTCCTTCACTCCAAAGAAACATTTGTATGGTTTGGCATATAGTTGTTGTTCCTTTAGTAGTTGTAGCACCTTGTCAACATGTCGCACAAGATCCTCCCAAGACTTGTTATAGATTAGTATATCATAAAAAAATACTAACACAAATTTTTGAAGGAAGGGCTTGGAAATGGAATTCATCAACCCTTGGAATCTGGAAGGTGCATTTGTAAGGCCAAAAGGCATGAACAAAAATTCATAATGGCCTTCATGAGTTCGGAATGTTGTTTTTGGGATATCTTCTTCGTTCATTCTAATCTGATGATACCGCGAACGAACATACAACTTTGTGAAATAGATTGATATATGTAGTTCATCTAACAATTCATCAATGACGAGAATGGGAAATGTATCTTTAATAGTGATCTTGTTGAGCTCTCTGTAATCTAGAAACATACGCCATGAGACATCTTTCTTGAATACCATTACCACCAGTGCAGAGTAAGAACTTTCTCTAGGTATAATAATGCCAGCCTATAACATTTCTTCAACCATGTGCTCAATTTCACTCTTATGGGCATAAGGGTATCTGTATGGCCTGATGTTAGGAGGAACAATCCCAGGAATTAGGTGAATATCATGATTGTGATTTAAAGTGGGTGGAATACCTTTGGGAATATCTTCAAATACTTTGGAATGCTTATCAATGATCCNATAGTTGTGCAATAACACCTTGATGCCCCTTTTTCAATAATTTTGTCATGCCATTAGAGCTTATCACCTTACCAGGTTTCCTTGTGATACCTCTTAACTCAATTTATTTTCCTTCGAATGAAAATTTCATAAGAAGTTCTTGAAAATTAAAAGCCACTATTCCTAATCATTGTAACCATTGGATTCCTAGTACAAAATCAACATCAACCATGGGTATAGCAATCATTGTACTATTCATTACATATTCCCCCATAGTAAGATTGATCTTATTTCATTTTATTGAACAATTGAAAGTTCCTCCATATGCAATCTTTACTTGAAACTCTGGTGTTGGATATACAAAGCAATTGAGATCTTTGGCTAATTTCTAGTGAATGAAATTATGAGTACTTCCATAATCAATTAGGACCATTACCTTTTTATTTTTGATATATCCTTCGATCTTGAGGGTTTGAGGAGTGATAATTCCATCCAATGAATTATAGGATATCGTGGCAGTCAACTCTTCAGATGAAATTGCTTCTACATTTTCATCTTGAGATGCTTCTTGTTCTTGTTCTTCTTCCTCTTCACAATCTATGTAGAATAATTTCTTCTCACCACACGTATGTCCCTTACTGTACTTACTATCACAATTAAAGCATGAACCTTTTTCTTTTCTTTCCTCCAATTGATGAGGTGTCAACCTTGTAGGTTGAGGTGTTTTAGAAGAAGGAGAATTATTCTCTCTATAGATGTTAGGATTGGTCCTTCTAGTAGCCATATCCATATTTACTTTCAACATTTCTTTCCACCCTAAATGCATTCTCCAATGATTTGGGTTCCCAAAGGAAAATCTCATGTTGAATGTTATCCCTTAAAGTTCCTATGAATACATCAATCAAATGCTCATCTAGAATATCTATTACCTTTATATTCAATATTTGGAAGTTCTCAATGTGCTCTGTAACTGAACTCTTTTGCTTGAGATTTATCAATTGGTTAAAGAAGGTATTTCTCCTTGTATCCTCATAGTGTGCTATCATTTCTTCCGTGAAAATTGTCCAAGTGACGAGTGATTTGTGAAAACAATGTCATCGATACCATACAAATTGATTGGGTTCTAAATATAAAGAAGAAATTTGTACCTTTTGTGTATGCGACACATTATGTAGATCAATGAAATGCTCCATNAAGTTGGAGTTTCTCCATTCTTGATTCACCTTCCTTGTTTCCTCATCATGAATTTCATGGGATACATTTTCACTTCCAGGTGTCCTCTCTATTAGGAAATTTTTCAATCCTTCCACGATCTCCCCTTTTAAACCATCCATCTTAGTATTTATTTCCTCAAACTTAGCTTCCGTTGAATCCATCATCTCTTGTAGTTCATCATTTGTTACTATCTTCTTTTGTAAATCATTTATGTCCCTACGCATTTCTTCACCTTCATCAAGAGTCCAAGTAGGATTTTATAGAGGCTTATTTGGTGTAGAATTTCCCTTTTGTGGTGGCATGTTGGCAAAGTATCACTTTAAAACTTGATTTCTAGGAGCTTCTACTAGACAATCTTCCTTTTATTGTATCTCAAAATTTTGGCCCTTCTGAGTATGCAATTTTATTTTTTTGAAGTTATCTGATATTTCTTCTCTATAATTCCATTGGTCTGATAAAAATTGGATATGCCAAGTGGAATTTACTGTAAATTCCCCACAACTGGTTGATTTTTGGCCTTTCCAGGAGATCTCACTTGTATAGCGTGCCCCACACAAAATAATTGATCTAAATTCTAAAACTCATACCAGAACTACTACGGTATGTCCACTATCCAATGCAACTAGTCTCACTCAATTTGGATAGTCTAGGAAGAGGTTATGATTGTTTTACCCGGAACACCTGCTTGAGACTAGTCAATAGGACTAGTCAGATACCCTATCTTCCACAGGGTGTATATACATATTTAAGATGAACCAAAAGATGAAAATGTTACCACAGATACCTTACTAATTTATTTGAATAGCCTCCGAAGTTCAGGGTCTGAAATGTTACATAAAAAAGTTTATAGCAAAAATTCCTCAATGACTCAATTCAGGTTGATTCCAGAACCCTATCTTACAAAGATTGTATCTCTAAAAGTAACAGGCCTCGGGAGATGAAATTTTAACCCAATGTACTTGGATCCATCTACTAAATATCCTCCAAGACGTTCCTTCTGAATTTATGTAGAAAACAATTTATAGCTAAAATTCCAAGGTGTCTCAGATGTAGTAGCGAAACCCCAAGACCTTGAGCTCTGATACCATATGTTAGGAACCAAATATAAATATAGCATAGAAAAACCTCAGAATAAGTAATAAATTCCTTGAAAAAGAGATAAACTTAGATAATAAGCCTCTTCGAGGGGGAAACCTCCTTATGCCTACATAAATGTCCAAATAGAAGATGATTCCAAATGAAAATGTCTCCTTGGTATATATAGGATACTAGGAGGTATAATTACAACTAATGGACTAAAGCCGACATAAATAAAATAACATTACTAATGTAATATGCTCCAATTAAGGGGTAATGAGCCACTATTTATGGCTTAACAATGTCTCGTCCTTTTCTTTAAAAATAAAATTGGGGCAACCCAAAGTGACACACTTGGTCGTATATACCCCTTCTTTGTTGAATAAATTTNTTTCTCCATTCTTGATTCACCTTCCTTGTTTCCTCATCATGAATTTCATGGGATACATTTTCACTTCCAGGTGTCCTCTCTATTAGGAAATTTTTCAATCCTTCCATGATCTCCCCTTTTAAACCATCCATCTTAGTATTTATTTCCTCAAACTTAGCTTCCGTTGAATCCATCATCTCTTGTAGTTCATCATTTGTTACTATATTCTTTTGTAAATCATTTATGTCCCTACGCATTGCTTCACCTTCATCAAGAGTCCAAGTAGGATTTTATAGAGGCTTATTTGGTGTAGAATTTCCCTTTTGTGGTGGCATGTTGGCAAAGTATCACTTTAAAACTTGATTTCTAGGAGCTTCTACTAGACAATCTTCCTTTTATTGTATCTCAAAATTTTGGCCCTTCTGAGTATGCAATTTTATTTTTTTGTAGTTATCTGATATTTCTTCTCTATAATTCCATTGGTCTGATAAAAATTGGATATGCCAAGTGGAATTTACTGTAACTTCCCCACAACTGGTTGATTTTTGGCCTTTCCAGGAGATCTCACTTGTATAGCGTGCCCCACACAAAATAATTTATCTAAATTCTAAAACTCATACCAGAACTACTACGGTATGTCCACTATCCAATGCAACTAGTCTCACTCAATTTGGATAGTCTAGGAAGAGGTTATGATTGTTTTACCCAGAACACCTGCTTGAGACTAGTCAATAGGACTAGTTAGATACCCTATCTTCCACAGGGTGTATATACATATTTAAGATGAACCAAAAGATGAAAATGTTACCACATATACCTTACTAATTTATTTGAATAGCCTCCGAAGTTCAGGGTCTGAAATGTTACATAAAAAAGTTTATAGCAAAAATTCTGCAATGACTCAATTCAGGTTGATTCCAGAACCCTATCTTACAAAGATTGTATCTCTGAAAGTAATAGGCCTCGGGAGATGAAATTTTAACCCAACGTACTTGGATCTGTCTACTAAATATCCTCCAAGACGTTCCTTCTGAATTTATGTAGAAAACAATTTATAGCTAAAATTCCAAGGTGTCTCAGATGTAGTAGCGAAACCCCAAGACCTTGAGCTCTGATRCCATATGTTAGGAACCAAATATWAATATAGCATAGAAAAACCTCAGAATAAGTAATAAATKCCTTGAAAAAGAGATAAACTTAGATAATAAGCCTCTTCGAGGGGGAAACCTCCTTATGCCTACATAAATGTCCAAATAGAAGATGATTCCAAATGAAAATGTCTCCTTGGTATATATAGGATACTAGGAGGTATAATTACAACTAATGGACTAAAGCCGACATAAATAAAATAACATTACTAATGTAATATGCTCCAATTAAGGGGTAATGAGCCACTATTTATGGCTTAACAATGTCTCGTCCTTTTCTTTAAAAATAAAATTGGGGCAACCCAAAGTGACACACTTGGTCGTATATACCCCTTCTTTGTTGAATAAATTTNTGATGCCATATGTTAGGAACCAAATATTAATATAGCATAGAAAAACCTCAGAATAAGTAATAAATGCCTTGAAAAAGAGATAAACTTAGATAATAAGCCTCTTCGAGGGGGAAACATCCTTATGCCTACATAAATGTCCAAATAGAAGATGATTCCAAATGAAAATGTCTCCTTGGTATATATAGGATACTAGGAGGTATAATTACAACTAATGGACTAAAGCCGAAATAAATAAAATAACATTACTAATGTAATATGCTCCAATTAAGGGGTAATGAGCCACTATTTATGGCTTAACAATGTCTCGTCCTTTTCGTTAAAAATAAAATTGGGGCAACCCAAAGTGACACACTTGGTCGTATATACCCCTTCTTTGTTGAATAAATTTCTATTTTCGGCACACTAGTTTAGTGGGAGTTAACTGACTAGTTCTATTTTAGACTTTCTAATTTTATACTATAATTATTATGCATGCATTCCAAAAAATAGCATGGCATTGCCTATATGAGTGAATATCACTCACTCATTGATTAGATCATAATATACATTGATTCTCATTCTTCATATTGTATCTCTCTTCCTTTTATTGATAAGCTTTGTTTGTGTATTCTTTAGCTAGGTCTCTTGTCGAGGTTTCCATGAAACACTGACATGGTATCATAGATGAGCTTCTTGGAGCAACCTAGACAAGCCAGAGAAGAGCGAAAGAGGATTTGAGTAAACCTAGTTTTGTCACAGGGGCATACCCAGGGTTCAACGATTCAACAATGCATGAACAAAACCCTAACTACCAGCCCTTTCGGCAACACCTGCAAAGCAGATGAAGTCTCACCCGAGGTAGAGTCAGGGGTGGTTGTAGTACTCCAGTGTATGCAACCTTAACTGGGACACAGATCCATGATTACAATACTCTAACAAAGCACTTAGCAGTTAACATTCATCAGTAATTAACCTTTATTCACATCATAGATCCAAACCCTAATTACAGAGTAGCGTAGTATTCTACCAGATCTAACACATCTAAGCACCTAGAATAAGGAAATAGATCAGATCTAGCATCTTATTCACATCATTAGGCACTAAGATATCATATTCATCTAAGCATACAATATTGCACTAATCATTAATCACATAAATCATATAAAAACCATAATGCACAAAGCAACCATAACACAGGATATACGTGGTTCACCCCAGTGTGGGGCTATGTCCACCAACTCTTCTCTTCTTTATTATCTTTTGTCAATCTTCTACAAGCACAGAGCTCAAAAACCCTACTTCACATAGGACAGGAGATCTGCGCACCTCGCAAGATCCTCCTTCCCTGAGTTAGGTCACAACACAAATCCTTCTTGCACAATCTATACACAGGCCTCTTACAATCACTTTCACTTAGCTCTGCATGTCTTAACACATAGTATGCACAAAGCATCCACAACTATTCGCATTTAGCACATTGGCCTCCACTTTCCCCACTACTTACATCGCCTAGATTTATATTTATACATTACAAAATGGGCCTAAACATGGGTAAAACCTATGGGCCGACATCCCATACCCATTACATAAACCATAATCCCAAAAACTTCCCTAAAAAGGGGTCGCAATCCTACGATCTCTTCTTCAACTTGCGCTCTGCCTTTGAACAGCCTATCAAAGTCCCAAAAGAGGTCAAACATGACCAAGGATCTCCAAAACTTGGTCAAGGACCAACAAGCCCCCAACACTCACTTGTGAGTTGTCCCGAGTCACTCTGGTCTCTGTAACTCTACCTCAAAAGCATCGATCTTGGATCGCATTGCTTCAACATGTTGCTGCACCAAGGCCTTCTGCTCGGAAAACTCTTGAATAACTGCCTCGTTCATAAGTACGTCTAAGCACTATTCTACCAAAGTGACTACTTGTTCCAGTTCTTCTCCTCGGTCTTCAATCTCCTCAAAAAGTAGGCAAGATCCATCCTGGACTGGATGGAGCTTCTGAGTCACTTCCATGACTTTTATTTGTATGGCATGGACCTTTTGTTGAGTCGTGTGTTATTCTTGGGATCTTTTCATCCTCTCAACTGATGACATGAGTTTCAACTGCGCTTGTACTGCTACTACTTTCTTCTTTGCTTCTTGTAGCTACGACTCTAGTGTCTTTAGTTCATGGTCCTTGGTAAGGTGCTCATAATTCTGTGCACTACGACTTCTTAGCTATTTACATTCCACGGCTAATGCTTTCATCCTTTCAACAACGCTCCAGGAATTTGCTTCTCTCTGGTCTCACAGTTCCTACAGAGTGCTTGGCACTGTTTGTAGCTCTAGTTCTTCGACTCTCTGTTGAAGCTATTGAATGGTTTCAGCAAGCTTCATGACTTGATTTAATACCAGGTCTTATTCCATCTGCTCCAAGCCTGTCACAGAGCGAAGTGATCTGTTGACTGCTTCTTTAAATATGACCTACTCTGCGAGAAGTTGTTCTTTCTCCTACTGGATCTGTGCTCTATTTTATTCGAACTTGGTTTTAAGGTCATCCTTCTCCTGCTGTGCAACTCGGCATTGCTCTATGATTTCCTCTTGTGCTTTCTTTAGGGCCACTGTGGCATGTTCTTTTTCTTCCTACACATGACGAAGGAGAGCTTCGGTTGCATCAACTATTCTTCGTAGTTGGGAAGGCTCATATCCCAACTCTGGTTCTTTTGGTGTCAGGGGTGCAGTGGACACTACATGACTAGAGTGAAGAGTTTGTTGTACTCCTCTTAGCTCTGTCTCAATTCTATCATACATGGCTTCTTGTTTGGCTTCAGGTCTCTACAAATTATCTTTTGAGGCATCTGATACAGCTGTGATAATGAAGTCGAAGTCATCAACCGTGAGTACAGTTTGCTGCTTCGGCTTACTCACTTTGGACTTCTTCCACGATGTAGGTTTCATGGGGGAAACCTTTCTTTTCTTGGATGTATCTGCCTCTTCAAGGGGGTTACTAGGTGGTGTTACTTTGCCTTTCTTCTTCTTGTCTTCTTCTCCTTCTTTTTCTTCTTTGTCTACTTCGTCATATGCTCCTCCACTAAGTGAATCTGATGCAGTCTCTTCTGATGTGTTGTGTATTTCCTATACATATTCCTTATTTTTCTTCCTGCTACTGTTGGGTGCATCATACTCTTCGTGAGTAACCACTGAAATTCCAATGATGTTGGGATCAGACAGTTCTGCCTGGTCGACTGGTATAATGAACTCTGTAGGCCATTCCTTAGTGATTTCTTCCAGGTCCTCCTTTCTGATTTTGTAGTAGTCCTGAAGATCTTCTTTACTTCCATATGCACGCGCAGTAATATAAATAAAATGCCTATCTGCGTGGAACTTCATAAGGGGCCTGAACCTGTCCAGGGTATTTGGCATCATATGAGGGAAAGAATCAATAGCCCTCTTTAGCTGCAGGTAGTAGGTATGGAATATTGCATTCGACTGCCATTGTTTCCCCATATCACTCAAATACCAGAGCGTGGTGAACTTTGTAGCTAGTGTCTCAAATGAATCAATGTCAAGGAAGGTCACACCTTCCGGCATCTCCCAAGAAGTAAATGCGATGAGGATTAGCAGCCAACTAAAATGGAACTCATAGCCCTGATCTCGAGCTTCGTGACAATCCAATTCTAACTAGTTGACTAAGTAACTAGCCCAGTTCATCTGTAGTCCTTCCACACATTTTCCTGCGAGGTCAACGACAAACCTTGTGACCTGCGTGGGTCTATTCTTTCTTACTAGTTTACCAACAATCAACTGGAAATCAAGGTGCATTGTGCCATTCTGAATGGAGGCTACCTTGTAGCCCCATGTCCCTTTATGTACATCGTTGTAGCTGTCTTTTAAATTATGTGCCAGGGTGCGATCTGCAACTTTCCCTAGATAAAATTCTTGCGGGTCTAGTCCCTACGTGCTCAATGTGGTGATCCTATGGATTAGTGTTGGATCGATGGTGATGCATCTGTCTAAACATATATAACCATCATGGAAACATGACAGCAGGATCTTAACGCACACATTAACATCCTGGTGCCTTTCAAAATGTGGTTTCTTCATCACGTTCAAGATAGTGGATCTCTTGATGTCCATAGTCCACAATTGGGGGATGATCTTCGATTTCTTCCCCTTCGTCTTGGTCAAATATTTGTGAGGTGAGAGCATGCCATATCTCTTTTGGTCTCCTAGGTTATAGTCACCAATATTCAAGGTTGGAATCCTCTCCAACTATGGTTTGACTGCTTGTATTCCCTTCGAAAGGTACGTGGGGATGACTGTGTAGTCGAAGTCCCTAGGGACACTCTCACGACTCACCACACCAGCCAGGGGTGGGATATAGTCGGGTAGGATGGATGGAATTAGCTTCTCATTTGCCAAGTCATATCGATCCTTGGTTCTTTTCTTGGTCACAACTCGGGATGGTCCAGATACACAAGAAGTTGACGAGGAGGCTTGCACTCCTTGTGTTGATGAGGCTTGGATGCCTGTAGACATTACCTTATCGGCCATGAGGTCTATTAGAATCTCTTCGACAGTTTTTTCTACTGCGCTAATTTCTTCTAACATGCACACTCGAGATCTGATATATCAGGCCGATGAACAATACTCACTGTTAACTTAATGGATGGTGAGGTCTCAATGATCATTGTGCAAAATCAACTAGTTCTCTGTGGGCTCGGATAATCACAATTGGAAAAAGTGTTCTCGGTCCAATGCTCGACGGGATAAATAGATATCACTGTAACGGTTTCTTTCAACGGGTCGCAAAGCCTTATTCAATGCAATTCCATCCGTTATGGCACAGTCCCAACGGTCCAATGACAAACTTTCAGGCCATAACTACTTTCCTAACCATTCAGGAGTGTCGATATAACAGTCATAATGCCTCCAATGGTTATATTTCTCTGCCATGGTGAAGTTCCATTCTGTTCTATATTGATATTCCAACGAATATTGAGTTCTGGAAACCCTTCTTCTGCAAAGTATTCTCTGGAACTTCTTTCAATTTTTCTAATTTTTCCTTCTTCTTACTGAGCTTTTTGGCCTTCTTTCCTGTGATCTGAATCATTGGTTTCCTCTTTCCATTATCGTTCTTATCTCCTCTTGGCATGATAGCTTAACACTATGGAGTGTCTTTCATAGGATTCAAGGGTAATACTTATTCTCTTTTTTGGGTAGGTTCTCTACTCTCTTGTACAGACAGGTGTCTCCAATCTTCCTGTGTCCTTTCAACTTTGACATTCATATCTTTGGTCCTTGGTAGCTTCAACTGGTTCTCTTGTTCTTATATCAAGTGTGTTATTCTCCTAGCCATGAAATCCTTTAGTTCTTGCTTTTTCTTTTCTAGATCCTCCTCTTCTTGTTTCCTTCATGTCTGATCTTTCTTAATCCAGGTTTTTCCTAGCAAGATAGAAAATGGGGCATTGTTATCAAAAAACTTAACGATCTCAAATTCTTCTTCTATTGAAGTGCCATGAGAACTCATAGATATATGGGTAATTTTTCCACATAGGGTTATTAGATTTCCTCTAAATAATTCTATTCCTCTTAATGAAGGAACCATAACAGGCTTTCCCAAAATTTCCCAAGTTCTTTCTATCATGATATTCACCTGTGTTTCCTCATCCAGGACAGAGTCTATGTTGAAGTCTCATATTCTTGTTTCTATGTACTCTTTCTCTTTTAATACCTATAATAAGTTAGTGTCTTTGTGGTCACTCAGGGTTTCCTTCATTTGTAGCAATACAATCTCTGTTTGTTTCTGGGGTTCTATCATATCCTTAGTTTCTTAGCTTGTCTCATCATTTTCTTGTTTCATATTCATCTTTTCAACTTTAGCAATCATTCTAGGACAATACAAAACTTCATGGACCATAGATTTACATCAAAGACAACTAGGTCTTCTACCAGGGAATTCCTTATCAAGATGTCCCGATCTTCTACAACTGTAACAAAGGGTTAGTCCTCTCTTTCTCTTAAATGATTACCAACCCTTCCTGTACTGCGCACTAGGATCACAGTAACTAAC
>JZKD02S0179262.1:15983-35591 GCA_000966675.3 Picea glauca
TTAGTTGATTAGTAACCATATTAAATTCATTTAAATGATCTGCAACAGACCCACCTTCCGACATCTTCATATTAAATAATCTCTTCATTAGAAATACCTTATTAGACGCCGAGGGATTTTCATACAATTTGGCCAACACGTCCATCAAACCCTTCGTTGTCTTTTCTATCGAGATATTGAAATCCATCGACATTGTTGGGTTCAGTTCTATCGTTCCTAGAGACTTTATGTCAAGAATCTCCCATTCTTCATGCTTCATGGATGCAGCTTCTTTCCTACTCCACTCAATGGTAGGAATAGATCATTCTGATATAAATAATCTTCCATCTGCATCTTCCATAACTGGTAGTTTTGGCCGTTAAATTTCTCGACCCTAAACTTTCCATCTTCCGACATTGCTCCCACTCGAACTAGGAACCCTCCTTTCCTGCGAGTTACCTTACTCTCTGATACCAGTTGTTATAAAAATAGGACCGCGAAGCAATAAAATAAAACAAATGTGGAAACAAAACACAGAAGATACACAATAAAAGACAGACACAGATTTACGTGGTTCACCCAGTGTGGGCTATGTCCACCAGAGAAATTGCCATGTCATTTCTTTATTATTATCCAACAAAATGAAGGGATACAACCTACAACAAAACCCGTTGTAACTTCCTCTTATTTCTCTCACAGTCTCCTCTCTCAGAATACAATACTCGCCCCAACATCCATAGCTGCAATACATTTCCCTCATAAAAGAGGGTTGTCTTCTAGGGAAAAAAAAACCTAACATAATCTCTATCGTTAGATCTGTGAACTTATAATGAACGGTACAGATTTACAATGAAATTACAATATACTTTTACAAGGCAATTTTTTCTTCAGGGGCTTCGCCCCCGAACCCTCGCTGGGAGCCTGCTTGCCCCCAGACCCCCCAGCCGGGGGGATAGTCCCCCCGGACCCCGCAGAGGGGGTACCCCCCCTCTGCACTCCCCCGTGTGGAAGAGTGTACATACTTCTAGGGTGTAAATACTTCATGGGGTATAAACACGGCTAAAAGTAAAAGACCTCTAAATCAAGAAGATAATCAGGCTCCACAACCAACATTTTTACCGTGAATGGTCCATAGAGAGTGTCTCATGTTCATGAGATATTTTTCCATACATTATGAGAAATTGTTCTTTATACATAAGAACACCCTCTTCTATGTTATCACTAGGAATGAGACTACAACCCTTTCAGTTATAAAGGAGAAGCATCTTTCTAAAGAGGAGAATAAAGCGACTAAGCAGTTGAGTGAAGCCCGAAGACGTAGACCATCTGGGGAAAACTTTGTTATCACACAGTGACTTCTTGTCTCTTTTATGCAATTTATTATCTCTCGATGTGCTTGTTCATTTCATATTCATGATGGTTTCCTTTATTTCTACAGATTAAGTATTGGAAGATTTAAATGATGATACCTGAGATGGAATAAGTAGATTATCCAATTTTTAATTCAATTTGGATTCAAGCCTATAAAAACTTCAATATCACCTTGTCAAGCAATCAAGTCAATAAAACCGATATAAAAAATGACCCTTCAAGAAGTGACATAAGACCCAAGAATAATTGGTATCGATATCACCCCAGGCTCAAATCAAGTGGTATCAGAGCAGGATTGACAAAGATTGCAGGTTTTGAAGATGGAAATAACACCAAAGAAGGTGTGGTTTGATAAACTGCAAGAGATCAACCAAAGCCTTAAAACATAGAATATTGGGTTGAATAAATTGCTATGAGTTGCAGAAGAGGAAAATAAGATGTTGCAGCTGTAGCTACATGCCATGAAGCAGGAAGTAGGAGAAGGTTCCACGTCAAGGGAAGTACAGAGGCCATATTGTGGCCATGGTGGATATACTGGTTATGGATCTGATCATGACAATGTTGATGGTTGTGCATATTGTTAGATGATAGAGGAGGCAATCCAGGCACCAAGGAACCAAGGAGGTTTCTTGGAAGCCTCATCTATCGCTCCTTTCCACCAGGAGAAACAGTTGGGCACATTTCGGGAAGAAGACTGAGAGTCACGGACTAGAATGGAGGAAAATGATCCATGTTTAGTTCCTTTCTTCATTGATTCTAATATTTTTTTTGGAGTCTTTGAACAACATACTACATGCATCGACTTAAAGTTAATTAAGAAGATGGGGTATAAAGGAGGAGACCTTGGAGCCAATGACAAAGGCATTGTGGATCCGATCAAAGTGGTGGAATGGCCTCGATATACTAGGCTAGGTTATGTTTGAGAAGAGGTTGGAGAATGATCCAAAACCAAAGAGAAAGAAATATCCAAGACCCCAGAATCCAGTGAATCTTCAAGTGACGGAACCAAATCAATGCATACTGAGAGCACATCATTTCATGATCGTGATTATGAGTTATCTCCAAGGGGAGATGATTACTCCAAAGGAAGGGATAATCCATGCTCTTCTCACCAGTCTAGCACCGGAGACAACCCATAAAGGTATAAAAATTCTCAGTATTTTAATGTTCCATTTGATTATAAATAAATTGATAATGTAAAACGAAGCTTATGGCATAAGAAACCATGAAAGTTTTGTGGTATGAATAACCATGTTGTTTCCTAGTGTTGAAAAATAAAACCTTTGTACAGGAAAGTTATGGTGACCAAAAAGGAGCCAATACTTGAAGACCCTTCTCCACATGAGGAGAAAAGGAAAGGAAAGAAAACCTTGAAGGGGAAAAGCTATTGCAATCATTACGACAAAGGTGGACACCATAAAGCCACCTATTGAAACGTTCATCCAAGGATGTATCCCAAGAAGGACAAGAAGGCTAGGAAAGAACCTATGAAGGAATTAGTCGACGAAGCATCTCAGAAAGGAAGCCAACTACCGAAAGGAATCTAGGTACCAAAAGAATTCCAACTACCGAAAATAAAAAAATTCAAGAAGAAGGACCCATTCATCTTGATCACTAAAAGGATGGAAAAAAAATTCGAGCTAGTTGATAGTGGTCGTTATTGTAAATCACTTGTAACTTATAAGACCCCATAGAGGGAACTTTTGTAAAAATGATGAAATGTATAACATCACTTATTTATATAACATGACGATATTTTTAGGCCTTTGTGAGGTAGCATTGGGTATGGGTTCTGATGTAAATGAAGAGACATTTATAATCTCATAATATACACTTTTTGGGTCCAAAATTCCTTTCAGTGGAGGTATGATCCAGGAGGATCTAGAAGGGCAAAAAATCAAAGTGTTCAGAATCCAATGAAAACTACACCAAGTCTAAGAACTTGTCGTAGGCTTTTAAACATTGCAAATGATGCCTCAAATGGAGCTAGGATGAGGAAGGTACAACCAATCAAAGTTGTGGTCATCCTGTCTATACAACTGACATCATCATCCGTATCACTGACGTTAGAAGGTGATTATGCACAGATGACATCATGTTGATGTCAGCATGTTGAATTGGAAACACGAGAGGCTTCCATGTGGCATGCATATTTGGAATTTTTCACTGCCAAATGGTCCAATAAAATTGTTCCATGTGGCACCACCCAGGAGCTAACATGTGGAAGAAGGATAGTGCGATAAGTGGCTCCATACCAGCACAATGCGTGGTAGTATGATAGAGGGGACACTTGGCAGTTGACTCTATCAAAAAGTGGAAAATGAGGTGATGTGAGAGGGAAATCCCGCTTACGGAATTAGCATTTAAGGGCTCTAATCATGCATGCATAAAATGACCATTTAAAGGCCTCTACTTTTTCCTATTCTCCCAACACAAAACCCCACATTCATGCAATGCAAAGGTGCAAACAAGATTAGGTAACTCTACCTTAAATCCTTTGTTTGATGTTGATCCCTTCGGTTCACTTGCTCCTTGACTACAAGCCTCCTCCCAAAGTTGACCTGCATTCACACATGGACAAACAGAGAGCTACAAACATGCATTTCATATACTAATTGTTGGGTTAGATGTGACAATATCATAAAATAAATACACAATTTGAACACATGATATGGTGGGATGAAAAAATTATTCCTTTTTGTATTAAACTTCACAAGAGTAAACTTACAATATGTGGTCGACACT
This sequence comes from Picea glauca, assembly GCA_000966675.3. Taxonomy (NCBI): domain Eukaryota; kingdom Viridiplantae; phylum Streptophyta; class Pinopsida; order Pinales; family Pinaceae; genus Picea; species Picea glauca. Next base: position 20,079 of record JZKD02S0179262.1, read on the forward strand.
ACTCCTCGAACTTGGTCCTGGGCTCCTCTTCACAATGCCCCAACTACTCAATCTCATAATACAATTGTAGGAAATTGGAGCAAAGGGGGGATAAATTTGGGCAGAGTTTCTATACTTTTGTTCCTTTTTTTTAAATGGGACCCCTACCCCTTCTTTTATAGGTAGTTACCTGGTTGAATGACTGGCCACAGGTAGTCAAACGGCTTTAGCAATTTCCCAAAACTCTGTTTCCCGTCTACAACTTTCCATTTTTCATTATTTTGTCAGTATACGTGGGTTGTAGAAGTCCTGTAGGCATATGGATGTGTGCATACATGGGCTATAGAAGGTCAGGGCGTGTGTGTCTCAAAAAAGAGGGTTTTTATTCATTTCTCTCATGGAGAACTCAACATATTCTTTATTGGAATATGCTGCAAATTGAATCAATCCATTCTCTCGACGAAAACGCAAAATAAATTGAAATAGATGAGAATTTACCAATGGAAATTGAAAGTTCAATTTCCATTATATATTATTATCCATTTTATAGAATATATTCATATAACGATCGATATCGAGGGAATATCTTTCTAATCCTTCTTGTTCATGTTCCTGTCATATCCTGAATTGAAATTAATGGGATCAGAATGTTCTATGGATTGATTGTAAGATCTTTTCAATTGGAATGGCTCAAGAAATTGACAAATAGTAGGGCTTGAGGCTAGGTATTCAGGCTGGGTGAAAATTAGGCTTATAACAGATTCCCCCTAAAGTGTAAGGTCAGGAGAGCATTTGATGGCTAAAATACTTTACCAATATTTATCAACGTGCCAAGTGAGTGAGCCCAGGACCAGTATTTAGGAGTTGCCATCTACAAAATAACATTTGTCTCTCTGAGGCGAGCATACTCATGCTCGAGATAAAAAACTAAAATCATGGCTTCCAATCAAATACATTGCAGATCCATTTCATATAACTATATAAAGTGTAGCCATGAGAAATACACATCAGATCTACATCTCAAAATACATGTATAGTATCCATCTTCAAGAAGCTAAGTGTCGTCTGATGGTTGGAGATGATATTTTCAGAGCTTGAGAAACAACTTCAAGATATTCAAAACTTGGGCAAAAGTGTAATGTGAGTGTATGACTTCATTACCCAGAAGTATTCAACGGCTCGTCATGAATATACAAGAGTATCTCGGTGATCAGGCAGAGAACTTCATTGATTTTGAACAAGGATTTTGATTGGTGTTTTAGGATGGTCGGGCATGAGGTCAAGAGATAAACTATAGAAAGGCCGACATGAGCTTGGTAAAAACTTCCCTTGGATAGTAGCACGACAAATGATGACACTCAGGCAGCATGATATTGACATAATTTGATGATGCAGGAGGCAACGCCAACTCTCCATATGTTCGGAGGAATAACCAAATAGAGGAGGACACGACTCTATGAGAACAACTTCCTACGATCATACTATATCCCATATCTTTGATGAACAAATGGAAATATGTGTTTTTTCCAAGGGCCACTCATTGTGCTGCCAACAAAACAAAACGAAAATACTTTTCCCTTCCCCTTTTTGGGGTATATTTGATTTTTTTTTGTCTTTTTTCAATAATTTTGGAAAGCTTATGAAAAAAGAATAAAAGAATGTTACATTACAAAGAAGGAACGAGTGTCACTAACATACTAGTTCCAGGTGCAAGGAACACACTGATGCTCAGATCTAGGGGACATATGCAGAAAGGGGACACTCGGAAAAAAACTCCATGGGCCAAAGGTGTCAAGACGCAGAGGCAAAGTGCTACAGGGATTGCGTATAAGGCATGCTTCAGATGGTTCAATTGAGAGCAACATGGAGCTGGTCATTAGGCCAAAGACGTGGGTATGCAAATGCGGTTAATGAGACACACAATGGTAATGTCCTTCAATGTAATTTTAACGAGCCCAGAGAAGGTAAGTTCGATCGGCTTTTCATTTTTAGAGAGTCTGAAAAAGCGTAAAATAAGACTCTATTGGGCTACCTTTTTCGAAAATAGTCTAGTTGGTTCAAAAAAGGGGTAAACTAACACCGAAAACATGACTATTCAAAATCATTTTAACAAGTGTGACAAAGACAAGATCACTCGACAATCTTTTCATTTTTAGGGAGTATGAAAAGAGCTTAACTATGGACTCCATAAAGGTTGTTCTTCTTGACCATTTTAACGAGTGTGAAGAAACAAGGTCACTCAGTGACCTTTTCAATTTTAGGGAGTGTAAAAAGAGATTAACTATGGATTCCGTGGGGGTGCCTTTTTCGTAAATTTAGTCCCTCAGGCCCTAAAAAGGGGTAAAATTATACCTGAGGATACTCTTCTAGAGAATTGAAGTTCCTAGAGTATACCTTTGTTCGTACAGTTGACCATCCAGACCGAAAAAGGGGTAAACTACTGTCGGACAAACGTGCCTTCAAATTTTAGTTTAACGAGCATGAAAGACAACAAGATCACTCGACAATATTTTCATGTTTTAAAGGGTCTGAAATGGCTTAAAAGAAGACCCGTTTAAAATTTTGGGAGTCCAGAGGGTGAGGTCAAGAGTGATAAAGAATCATGTAGATGAGGCGCAAACTCGTAATTAGGACAAGACTAACAGGGAATCCCGAGCCTATAGTCATTACCAACAACATGGATGCCAAAAATGCAAGCAGGATCTAGCTAGGGAATCTATGAAGGGAAAGGCTCTACCACGACATTATGACACTTCTAAAGAAACAAAGATGGTTCTATGTCACAACTCGGTGGGTTTGATCCTATGGCAAAGTGATAAAGACAACAAGATACAAAAAGTGGAGGTGGAAACCTAACTTAAATGCTCAAGTTGAAAAAATGATATTTTTACCAAAGGACCTTCAAAAGTGACCCAAATCTCCCAAAAGCTTCTTGATACCTGAAGTGACCTCTATCATAACCTTCCCAAAGAAACTCTTGAACCATACTAAATGATTTTCAGTTTAGAAAAAAAGACAAGGGGGTCCAAAAATGAAAAAAAGGGGCCAAAAAGTGTATAAATAGAAGCTGACAGCTCATTATCACCATTGTTGATTTTGGAAATTGACTCTGGAGCCAAAAACACCCCTTTGATAAAATTGTTGATTCTGTGAGCTTCAATGGACGAAACGAACTTTCAATTGGACCAAGTAAGTACAAATTTACTCCTCTTGCCTTTCAATTTTTATTTTATGCATTTTATTTCATTTTTTGGGGGTCGTCGACCTTTAAAAAGGGTCGTCCCTAGGCATATGCGGGTTCTCTTGGGACAACACGCATATGCACACATGAATAAGAATTATTGCACACGTGCATACATGACTATCACCACTACAGCCCGCGTATGCCCCCAATTTTGTGAAAAAATTAAAAAGCAAGATCTAATTCCCCTCCTGAATTGGCTCTTGTAGGATGCATGTTCACTGGAGCGAAAGAGAGCATGAATACATTGAAATTTTAGTCGATGAGGACCCTGGTGTGACTGTTTTATTGACTCAATTAAGGCTTTTGAAATTCTACTAGTTTCCATTCATGTGGGCACAACCGAGGCTGCTGAACACCTTGATAGACTATTGACACTTGAATGTAAAGGCCTTCATGCTTGAAGGTCAATCATTGACTCCGAAGATAGAGGACATATACTTCTTGATTGGCCTCTCAAGGAGAGGGTAACTAGTCAACATTCACACATTTCCTTCAGGGCCTCATAACATAGCGGAGCTGATTGGGCTCCATTGTGAGGTAGGGACTGACAAAGTGGGCACACAGGTGCCGATCAAAAATATATCTAACCTATCACTGAAAGTGATAGTACTGATGATTGGGTGGATCACTGGATTTGCTGCACTTGACCAAGCGTCTCGACCGCACATGCATTGTGTGGTACAGTTCTTGAATGCACACGTGTTTTATTGGAGCATGACATTACTTGACTGTATGAAAAGGTAGTTGACTAAGTGCCACATGCAGAGGCACAGAAACTTCGGGTTTGGGACCATAATTTGTGCATTCTTCTTTGAGAGGGTGCCCAGTATTAGCCCTCGATAAATAGTACGAGGGCACACAGCCACATTCCTAGCCATATGTAAATGGGCGGCACTGTTTCCATGTCAGGGTGGTGGAAGGACCGTGGAGGCCTTCGATGTCAAGTTCTTTGACTGGTGATATCGCTAGATTCCATTGATAGAAGACTATCCATATGCTGGCATTGACTTTTCCAGAGACTCGGATATGGTTTTTCCTCCTAGAGCAGTGCGAGGAGAGTTGGGTAAGTTTTTAATTTTCAGAGTTTTTAATTTTTTATTTTCTTTTATATATATCATTTTTTTTTGTGTGTACCAGAGTATCTAACAATGATTTGTTTGTTATGTGCAGACGTAGTACTAGTGCGCCCGACTGATTTTGTGAGGACCAAATGACGTCTTCATCCAGAGGCGGGAGCAGCCGGAGCCGTTGGACCGGCAGGAGAAGCAGGGGGGCCTCAACCTGAGGAGGCCGAGAGAGTTTTGAGGTAGGTAGAGAGGAACCTAACCGCTCTTACTCATGTTGTGCCTATGGTAGAAATTGAGGATCTACCACCCTCTATGCAGCCTCACGTAGTTGGGGTGCCACGAACTTGGGTCCAACTTTTTCGGCGTTTGGAAAACGTCGTTGTACACTACGGTCAGGCCAACAGGCCCGACCCTTAGCTAGGTTGGATTGTTTATGTGTCGTGAGCACTTTTGTACACTTTTTAGGGCATAAGCCTCATGACTCCTACTGTGTATATTTTTGAGGCGTTCGTGCCCACACTATACTCTGATACATTTTTCGACATATATATATGGCTCTTTTTTGTCTTTTTACGCTTTATGGATTACGTTACAAATGTATTTACATGTGCATGTGTGTTTTTTTCTTTACATGTGTGAAAAATGTCAATCTAATATATGATTAGCTAGAGTATCAGTGATGTGATTTAATCTCCTAGGAACATGAATGTAAGTAATGTAATCAAAACTTCGTTCTAAGAGACGTACCCTAAGGAACCATCGATGTAGGGTAGGGTTGCAAATGCGGTAAACACCATTTAATCGAGACACAACCAGTTGAGCATCTAAGTAGACCCGGAGGTGAGGGATACCATGAAACAAGCGTCACGAAGAAACTCTATGACTGCGATGTATTCGACAACGTTATTTGTAGCTTTACCTAAATAGATACTTGCTGAGGATAGAAACTAGCCTTGAGGTGTAAAAATCACCCAATTTGTGTAAGCAAGCCTCCGAGTGTGTCGACTAGCACTATCTGCAAAGCCCACAAAAACCTTTGATTCACTTGACATCTGCCACAATGAAAAGAATGTCATCAACAACAACACTTGCATAAAATCAAAAGACAGAAAGTAAGCAAAACAAATGTACAAAGACTATACATATGTTACAAGAAGTCACTGAAGGCGACCCACCTACGAGTAATATTTCTTGAGGTAGAGCCCATTTCTAGGCTCAGCCAAAGCGTTTCTCTCAAAGTCAACCAGACAATAAGAACATTTTTTAAGAACCTCTTTAACAATGAATGGGCCGAACCACATGGGTTTGAACGTGTCTGCCCCTAGGGGATGCTTATCTTGGTCATAAACTAGGACAAGGTCACCTTCAGAAAAAATCCAAGGGCGAACGGACGGATCATACTGACACTTAACTTTTTGTTTGTGAGCCTCGTTGGCTCATCGAGTTGTTTAAGATGTAATAACCACTCTTCAAGTGGTGGAGTGTTTGGAAATAACTGTATTGCCAATTTTAAAGAGGGGATCTGACATTCTATGGGTAAAAATGCTTCCAGCCTGTAAACGAGTTGAAAAGGTGAGAAACTGATTGCAATCTTAACAGACATTCGGTAGGCCTATAATGCAGAGTACAAAATCAAATGCCAATTTTATTTGGTCGAATTGATTGTTCACTGTAAAATAGTCTTGAGGGATTTATTCACAGCTTCCACCTAACCATTCACTTGAGGGTAGTAAGGTGACGAATGTTCTTGCCTCAACCCAAGATTTGATGTTAACTCAGTCATCATTTTATTCTGGAAGTGATTGCCATGGTTAGTGACAATCTCTCTTGGGACGCCAAACCTTGCTATAATCTGGTTGAACAAAAAGAGAGTTGATGCCTCTCCATCATCCTTGAACATTTGCATAGCTTCAACCCACTTCATAAAGTAGTCTACTGCTACGATGATATAATGGTTCCCCCTTGCTAAAAGGGGGTTGCATGTAGTGTAATCAATCCCTCACTTGGTGAAAGCACCAACGGTAATGACGAGAAACATAGGAGCAGGGTGTGCCCTCATCTTCCGAAAGACGATTTGGCTCAGTGACACTTCTTGACTGATTCAACACAATCTTTGATTAATGTCGGCCAGAAGTAACCAGTGCGTAAGATATTTTGGGTTGTTGCCAACCCAGACATATGGCTTCCACATGCTCTAGTGTGGCAATCATAAAGGATGATTTATGCTTCTTCATTAGTGAGACATTGGCGAAGGATGGAATCTATGCCTCGACGATACAATTTTTCTTCGAGTATAAGATAGTTCTTGGCTTGATGGCATATCCGGCGACGCTCATCACGAGACGTAGAGGCGGGGAACTTCAAAGTCTAGATATAGACAAGTATATCTCCATACCAAGGATTCAAAGACGCGAAAAAAAACATGTCTCTTTTAATAGGCAACTATTCAGGCATAACATCACCTGACTCGACCAAAAGTTCCGATATGAGTTCTGTAAATACCATTGACTTTTTGGATTTTGCCAAAACAAAATCTAAGTCAAATGCTTGGAGGAAAACTATCCATCTACTGATATTTCTGCCAATTACTCATCGTGTCAACACGTATTGAAATGGATTCACAACAACAATGACGGTGGTATTGCAAAACAATATATAATGATAGAACCATTGGATAGCATGAACCGCTGCCAACGCAAGTTTTTCAACTTGGGAATAATTAAGTTCCGGTCCAACCAGGCCTCGACTCAGATAATGGATCATGTACTCGGAAAGCACATCATCCTCCTGAACCAATACCATACTGATGGTCGACTCTGCTACATCCAAGTACAATAAGAAGTCTTTATTATAATTGGGTGGTCGAAGTAGAGGGACAGACATGAGGACGCATTTCAAAGAATCAAATGAGCATTGAGCAGCTTCGTCCCAATGAAAAGGGATGTCCTTCTTGAGTAAATTCATAAATGCCTTTGTGATATCGGCATAGTTTGCAATGAAACACCATAAGAAGTTTGTTTTTCCCTACAAAATCTAAAGTTGAAGGATCGTGCACAGGGGAGGCAACTGAACTATTGCCTCAACCTTGAGAGGATCGACCATGATCCCTGTTGTCAAAACTATGAAACCTAGCAGACAACCTGACGTAATGCAGAAACTACACTTGTTTGGATTCAAGCGAATCTGGTAGTAGCGACATCTCGCAAAGATGAGTCTGAGGTGTGTACGATGATAAACTCTCTTACGAGATCGTGATGCTAAGTCATCAAGGTAAGCCTCAACTATACGTTTGAGATCATGGAAAGTGAAGGACATGGCCCATTGAAAGGTAGCTCTAGCATTTTTCAAACCAAAAGGCATTTTCCGATAAGTGAATGTACCCCACAGACAAATGAAAGCATTTTTTTGTTGGTCTTCGGGCTTGATCTGTATCTGATTGTAGCCCGAAAAAACATCCATGAAAGAAAATGCCTCACATCCTGCACATTCATTGACTATCTGGTCAATAAATGGTGTGGGGAAATTATCCTTTTGATAGGCCTTGTTCAAATCACGGAAGTCCATACAAGCGCGAATCGTACCTTGTTTCTTATCGACTAGAAGGAGGTTTGACACCCATTGAGTCAAGTGAATGGGGTAGATAAAACCTGCCTTAAGAAGTTTCTCTACTTTAGCTTTGATAGTTGTTGCTTTCCTAGGATTGACTGGACTAAGCTTCTTCCAGACCGGCTTAGTGTAAGGATAATTTGTGATTTCATGTTCGACAATTCTTGGATCAATGCCTGGAATTTCCTCATAAGACCAAGAAAAAATGTCACGAAATTCTTTTAATAAATCCGTGTAGATTCAAATCTCTTCGGGGGAGCAATCAGCTCCGACGAGGACATTCTCTGTGACGCCAGGGGTTCTGGAGATATCAATAAGTATCATTTCAGTGATGGATTCCATATTACCCTTGGCATAAACTATGTGCATAGCTAAGGGATTGATAGGAAAATACCTATCTTTAGTCATAGTCAAAGTGAATTCTCCTGCTTCAATTCTTCTTAACTCTGGGAGGAAGTAAGATCTGTGATGAATATCATCCTAGGGTTTGTCCAAACTTGTCATTGCCTCTATGATTTCTTCGTTGAAGGGCAGGACTAAGTATAAAGAATTGATATCAACAAGGGAACTGTGAGCCCAAGTAGGCTCTGAATTCAGATCTAACTCTTGCATGGGAGTCAGATCGGGATCGACGGAAGCTTGTTGGACTATAGAGTACACAACTTCTACCACATACAAGGGCATGGCCATGCTATGGTGCCCTGTCCCTTCCATCGTGCTCGATGGGGAAGGAAGAGTCCACGGATCATGAAAGTAAGTCATATGAAATGATGAGTCTTGAAAAATCTCAACCTTAGGTTAGTTTGACATGAACTTAATATCGTCCAGAGGGGGAGGGTAATCAAAATTACCCATAAAAGGTGGGCACAAACCAACCCTTATGTTGACGATTTTGGGTTGAGGGTTGTCGATCATCAGGACCATGGATGCCCCCAATGAAGGGTCAAGATGGGAGAAAGACAACTGATTAATGGTCACTATATGGTCCTCGTGTGGAAACAACAAGACCTAGAAAATAGTAGCAACCACTGCTTGCATAGCGTAAGTCCAACTCCTTCCTAACATAATATTATAGTCAAGCTGAGCATTGAATACTTCAACTTCGACGCACACGATTTTACACCCTAACTGCATGGGGAAAGAGGGAATGATGCCATGTGGTCAGAAAGAATGACTGTCAAAAGAGGTAAGAAGAGTTGGTGACAGAGACAAAAAGGGTTGGCCTATGGCCTTCCAACACGCCAAATACATTACACATATTGAGGCGCCCTCATCAACCACTGTGCGAAAAATGTTTCATGTAAAAGTTTTCATGGTAGAAGCCACTACTATCTGAAACACAACGTGGTAAGGGAGACAAGGTTTTAAGTCGGTTGTATCAAGAATGATTGTGCCTAGATTACAAGTCTCGGCGGATCCTAAAGTGGCTAATAGAGCCTTTTTCTGGGAAGGGAAAATCTGGAGGAATTCCAAAGAGGACATCGCACAAGGGGTTTGTGACAAATCCTCCACCACAGAGTAGTTCTGGGCAGCCCTTGTGTTCAGGTTGTGAGAAGTTTTCTTGAACTCACCTTTTGGGATATGTGTCATTGTTTCACCCAACGTATTCGCAATCTGGAGAGGAAGAGGGGGGATCTCATCTTCTTTACTCTTCTTAGAGGACCTAGGAATTCCGTAATCATGTGCTCTGGTTGATATGTATGCATCACCTTTCATCATATACATATTCGCAGACAAAGGATTACTCGAAGACGGAGATGGTCCTTGACTGCCCCCTTCCATGCTCACTGAGGCTTGAGTTAAATTTTTCCCATGTTGGAATGGGTTCCTTAATAGAACAGGCTGCTATTGTGCCAATAACGTTTGGGCCTCCACGAGTCGAAGGCACTGATAAGTTGGGTGGTCTTCCGTGCACAAATTACACAGATACTTTGACTTCTTATTTTCAGTGTTGCCCTTGCCAACATTATTGGTAGGTTTTTTATCCCCCTTACCCTTCTTTCGTTGCTTCTTCTTCCCGTCGGGTTGCTAGTTGGCCTTCAGGTTTATTGATTGTACGTTGTGTACATCCGACATTTGGGTAGGGGGAGCATCCAGACCGATGGTCTGGTTGGCCGTTGTCTATTGTATTGACAATTGTTGTAATTGTTTTGATAGTGGATCAATGGACTTAGCTTGTGTTGAACTGACCATACCATCGGCATGTGGTCCATCTCTCTATCTGGTTTTGTCAAGAATTGACCTAGGTGCATCTGGCAATATTTCATAAAGTATTCCAGATTTAGAGTAAATTAGCTCAAGCTGTTGAGCTCTCATTATCACATCTTCTTCAAAAAAGACTCCCGACGTCGCTACATCTTTGGATAAATGGGGTACCAAAGAATTAAGGAACCACTCTAGCAAAAATGCTGGTGGGACTGGTACTTTTATCAAACTCTTCCGACGTCTCCATTATCGGATGTGATCAGAGATATCGACCACCTTTGTCTGCTCAAATTTGGCCAGCAATTCAATGCCGACATTGTATCTCACAGGTAATTGGAAATGGTTTAAGAAATCCATTGCCAATTCACCGAAGGAAGAGTATCTTGAGTGGTCGAGCTCAATGTACCATTTCGCAGCACTCCCTATGAGAGTGCATTGAAACAAATGCAACTAGATGGAGTCGTATTTCAATTAGTTAGACGAGCACCAAGGATGAAAAGTAGTCACATGATCGGTTGGATCTTCGTTAGGTTTGGCTTCAAACTTTGGAATGTACGAAGGCAAATTGGTCGGCATAGTAGGCCAACGTGGATCGTGATAGATGGGGTCATTCAAAAACCTCGTCAAGTCAAGAAAATGCAAAGTTGTCAGGAACGGTAGTTTGGGCTGCTAATTATGACTGTGGAAAAAGGCACCTAGATTTTGATTGGCACCAGTTTGCCTCGAAAAGTTTGGTTGTTGGCCAGGATTCTGGTAAAAACCTTGTCTAGAACCAACAGACATATTCTGCGTTTGTTGAGGCATCGTTGACTGACTTCTGTAGAAGGACAAAGGAGGTTGGGATTTCATTGAGTTCCAAGGATTTTGAGAGGTGATGCTCCCTGCCGACTCGACGAGCATAGGTGTTGAACCTTGTCCAGGGTTCCAATGACTTTGGAAGGGGTTTCCCCTTCTCAACATCCATGACGAGGAAGTTGATCCTTGCCAAGGATTCCAAGGTCCTTGGGGAGAAGGGATTCCTGGGTTTTCCCCCTGTGCAGGAATAGTACCTTGTGTAGGATTCAATTGTCCATAACCAGGGTTGCCCCTGGTGGGGAAAGCAGCGGATGAGAAATCATTTTTGGCAAACACACCGAACAAAGAGAACAGTGTCGAACCTACCGGTTGACTATTAGAAGGTAGTCCTTGACTACTCACTCCATACAAACCATAGTTTGTGCTTGGTTTCGGCGGATTTCTAGTGAGCACCACCGAGTGAAGGGAACGAAGGAGGTATGTGACCCCCTCTGTAAGGGAAATCATTATAAGGAGCTAGAATTCCCCCCGTGGATCCTTGTAGATGAGTGTTTGAACTCCCTGCCCCTAGACTTAAAGTTGGTTGGGTGGAGTCAAAAAGGACAACATTTGGATCGAAGCCAGGCATTTTTTATGTGAATAGAGGGCATGTCGCACTCTGGGACAACGGATTAGTGATCGCCACCAAAGATAGGAGCAGACCATTGCCCAAAGTAGAGGCAATCGAGACCATAGTGGCCCAGATTGGTGACAGTTGGTTAGGAGGTGGAAGACCCCCAATTGTGACAACCATAGAGGGAATATGAGAATTCCATGAAGACGTTGTGGGATTTGGTTCCATCTCTGCTTGGGATACTTCCAAATGCTCGTTAGGATAGACCTGTACGATAACAGGCACTGAAATATCCGTAACCGGAGGGTTGTTAGGACCAAGAGCTTGCGCTCCAAGGTCAGTAATGGTTGGTTCCTTCGGGATGAGATGTTCTTCTCTCGAAGGTGGGTTGGACACAGTTACATGTGTCCCAGTTTATTCAAACGACCCTTGTTGGTCTAGCTTCTGCCTTAGCTACGGTGAGGGTGGCTCCAGATCGACCGGTGGTAGACCAAGAAGCCTTTGTGACCGGCAGAGCTCTTGATCCTTGACTGTGTGAGAAGATCAAAGACACACTAAGGCCTTTCTAACCGATTGAGAAACAAACACACTCTATCAAAAAATCCTATGAGATAAAATAGGCAGTCACTAGCTAGTTGGAAGGACAGTTACAACAACCAACACTGGAGAAACTTACCGGTGCAAGTGCAACTCGAATACAGAAGAACCCTCTAGGTATACTCTACAAAGTGTGGCCTAATGTCTGTCCTAGGTACCGTGGTATACCCCCATAGTCGCCTATGTAAGTTACTAGAATGATAGGCAACTAGGTTCCCAGCTCATGAATAGTTTCCAAGTGGGTACAGTCGACAATCGGGTGGACCGCAATGAGTAGGGTATCAAGCCTGAAACCTATCCAGGGTATTGAGAGCAAGTGTTCTGGAAGACAACTAAGGACCTCAAACAGATTCGAGACCCATGAATCTTTGTGGCAAGTGCTAACGATGGAATCCCAGGACAAACCCTCTATATGTGTTCCCCACTATGCTTGGTCTAGTTTTGGAGGGGTTATCTCTGCTACCTTTCCGCATGCAACCTCGTGTTTATCCCCTTTGTTAGAGGGGGGTCCCAGACAACTTTCACGATAACTAGACTTTGAAAACTCCCTAGCTCAGACTCTTATGTTTGTGTTTGGTATCCTTGAAGAGTTTCCTCTCCAACCTAAATCAAGGCTCTAGTCCTACAAAACATAAAGTCTAAAAGATTTTATTTAAACGTTTATTTTAGTGGTTGTTTTTAAAGTCATAGGAGATGATAATGAAACCAATGATGTTTTAAAGAGACGAAAAAAAGAACATGCAAAGTGCTTAAAACAAAACTACTTCTTGAAAAAGAATTTAGTTTAACCAACTTTTCAAAAATTCTTTCTAATATCTTTTGACAGAAAACTGAAAACAAGCTTTCACTCGACTACGAGCTACTTATTGTCCTAAGTCAATCAAACAAGAACTTATGAAAATGAAATTTTTCCTGATAATCTATGCAAACACTTGACTAGTTAACCAAACAAAGAAAATATCTACTTTTTTTTTATTGTGCCTCAAAATCAAGAAAAACCAAAGCTGGAAGCTTTCTCCTTTTCTGAAGCAAAAATGGTAAAATATCCAAAACAAGACAAGGCCAAGAAAAGTTTATGGCCAACCACTGACTGTGGGGAGATACTAACAACCAAGAAGGCAGATCAGACAGACTCACTATCTCAGCAAAAAACCTAACAAAGAAACATAAGAATACTTTGAACGAAAAAGCAAGCCATCATAGAGTCCAAACCTAGGCTAAGCTTCTATGACAGAGACCACATTCAAACAAGAAAGACCCTGGGAAGTAAAAAATTGACAGGGAGGAGGATGACTACCTCAATTTTTTTTTATGGACAGGTACGTGAATGTCTCTTCAACAACGAGCATGTATACATGGGCTGTAGAAGGGCAGGGTGCGTGTGCATGTGAGTAGGCCCACTACAGACCATAGGTGCCTCTGAAATCCTTCAAAAAAAAAATAAAAGAAGCAGCTAAGATTCAGCAGAGGATACTGGTATTGAACACTAGCACCCCTTAAAGGTAAAAAAAATTACTTTGATGCAAAGAGGCAAGAAAAATATAGTGAAACCAAGCTAATCCTGAGGTTTTTACCTGACTATGGACTATTTAATCAGAGACCTAGAAGGACCCAGAAGATCCCTAAGAAGGATCACTTCTGCAGGGGAGAGGATGAGTGCTTCTTCCTAAGAAGGATTTGTTGGGTTCTTCGACACGCAACTAACACTTCATCAGCAAGCGTACATACATGGGCTGACTAAAGGCAGGGTGCGTGCCTACATGCACTATCCCACTACAGGGCACGTATGCGTCTTAAGTGTTGGACACACCTACCATACTTAGAGGGGGGGGTGAATGAGTGTGGGGATCTTTTTCCCAAAACTTCCCTCTTACACAAAAACTCCTTAGTTAAAATTCAACATTTTCTCATTACTCATTTCTATCATTTATAATCATTTAGATTTGAATACATATCATCAACATATATCAGTGACATATCATCAACAAATCATCTCCACAAGGAACACAACGAACACAAGATGTATGTACAAATTTTATTTTTATTATGGACTTCAATTCAGGGGTTTTTCAGCAACAACTGAATAGAGTACAACTCTACAAGAGAATTAGCTCTATATTCAAGACTCATCTTACATTCTCAGCACCAACTGATATGAGGCAACAATCCTCAACAGATATCAATCTGTCAATATAAACAAGTGCATCAACCATGCACCAACCTATGCCAAACAACCTGTAATCAACTTGTACCATAAACAAGTGCATTTGACCATGTACCAAGTATATTCCAATCATGTTTCAAATACTCATCAACAATTACTTATCAATGTGTACCAACATCATCAACTATACACCTCATGTATGTGCCAACACATCAACTGCTTGTCTCAACCATGACTAGTTTTGGATTAGTCAACAACCCCAACTTGAAATAATCATAACTTTGTACCTCTAATGAATACAGATATGAAACTAATATACAATGTTCTTCAGTGTATTTTATGCAATTTCCCCAGGTGGCACTACTTGGAACCTCTTAGAAAAGGTGCTATAGCAAAAATGGCATACCTTGTTGAATTCTGGATTATTCTAGAGAGAGACCTTGTAGAGCGTGGCCCGCACAAAATATTTTTTGAATTGATCTAAAACTATTACAAAACATACTACAGCCTGTACCCTAACCAAAACATTTTGTCTCACTAAATTTGGATCTATTATGAAAAATTTATGACGTTTTTACCCGAAACCCCTGTTGTTTACTAGTTTCAGGACTAGCCACAAACCCTATTTTCCACAGAGTGTAACTCCCAAACTAAAACAACCCACAAGTTACATTTTTTACCACAAATACTTGGGTATGTTTTCTCAATGTATTAGTAATTTCACAGTCTGAATCATTATAGAAAAACAGTTATAGTGAAAATGGTGAGATGACCTGTAAATAACACACCTTAGAAAACATCATCAAAATAATTTATCCTCCCTTCAATTCCGACCCTCTTCTCTTCACCTTCCTTCTGAAATTTGGCTTAGATATCCTTGGTTACCTTATTCACCTATATATATTCAATATTCTCAAGTGTTCCACACCAAAAATGCTCAAGAAGCTCTCACAAGAAGCTCTACATCAATACTCCAAAATATATTCTCACAAGAAGCTCTCCATTGATCCACAAAAAGGATGATCTACAAGAGACCAGTGCTATCTTATTTATACTTTCATCCTCTAGGTAAATTAACCCATTTGTA
The DNA here is from genome assembly GCA_000966675.3 of Picea glauca. NCBI lineage: Eukaryota > Viridiplantae > Streptophyta > Pinopsida > Pinales > Pinaceae > Picea > Picea glauca. The sequence continues at coordinate 35,436 of JZKD02S0179262.1, forward strand.
GGTAACTTAACCCATTTGTAGGTCACTTAACTTATTTTCCCTATTTTAGGGTTAACCACTTTCCATAAATAGAAATTTCTCCAATATTTTATCATTTAAATATTTCTTCTTGATTTTCTCATCTTACTTTATCATTTCTTGATTTTTTCACTTCTC
>JZKD02S0179262.1:47624-60315 GCA_000966675.3 Picea glauca
ATCCTAATCATGTTGGCATGTCCCTTTAATGGAAACCAGAGGTGATCCCAGTCCATGCTAAAGTATCTGTTCAATTTATCGGACCAATCTCGACTAAGTAGCAGTCCATAAGCTTCTGGTATATCTACTACAATGATGTCGATTACTTGAACAAATTTTGGGTGTGTAGCCATCTTGATCATGACATCCTTAAGATCCCCAATAAATTTTACCTGAGTTTTGTCTAGTTGTATAACATGTTTATCACTTTTGAGTGGAACTAAGTTTAATTTCTTGTAGGTAGATAATGGCATGACATTGGAGGATGCCCTTGAATCGACCAGACAATTATGGAGGTTCATGTTGAAGACTTCAAATGTTAAAAGGAAAGGTGGGACAACATGATTTCCTTTTTTATCTACAGAGCAAGCGTTCACAATTGGTTTATTCTTTAGATCTGTGGGAGATGGGACCTCACCTGGGTCATTGCTTGTTATAAGGGCTTCTATTGACTTGAAGGCCTATAACATAAAGTCTTTTTGCTGGGGAATTCTACACATGTCCATGACCGACACATTAGAATTCAACTTTTTTAAGTCTTCTACTATGTTGTATTCCAACTTGGGTGACTCTCGTGTATGTGTTTTTATAGGATTTCTCTGGGAGATAAAAGGTGCTTTCTAGTGATCGATGGCTTGTTTTCCTCTCGAAGTTTGGACAATGGTAAGGTCATTTGAGACTGGTTGACCCTTACTTGCGTTTCCACAGCCAAAACCTCAGCGGGTGGTTCTTTAACCTCAAATACATCATCAGAAGTCATCGACAAGTCAGGATCCCATAACAACATGGTTGTTTCTTCCAGCAGCTCAACTTCCTCCTGATCAACGATGTTCACTGTTGAGCTGCTTAACTAGTCGGTAAGGGAAACTTTGTCTAAGAACCGATTGGCCATTAAATTCATAGTGTGCACGCATTGGGGATAGTCTCTTTCGAAATGTTTATCTTGATGATACGTAAAAAAAGAGTTGGATGCTACATTTTCGAGACTTTGTTTTGTTTTTTTTCCTGGGGGTCTAGTCAACAACAATCCTCTCCTTGGAGGAGGTTGAAATTCCTTCTTAACTAGTGAGACATGGCCCTCTTTTCATCCCTTCATTTGGAATTCAATCATTTGTCTTCCTCAAAATTTTCAGCTAGGGTATGTTTGGTAACCCTTTTCACAAACATGGAAATAGAAGCAGGGAGAGCATTAGCGTATACCTCAATTTGAAACTCCTGAGTAGGTTTAGCTTCAAGTTGGAACTTGTTCAGGATAGTGATAAACCGTTGATTGAAGTCTTTAAACTTCTCTTTTGAACTCATGGTGGCAGTGAAGATTTTATCCATTAAAGCTTCTGTGGTGGTTTCTTTTGCAAATGTTTATAAAAAGTCCTTTTGAAACTTCGTCCAACTAGTTATGGACCCCACAGGCAAGTTAAAATACCAAGTCGAGTTTGAAGTCTCAAAGGTATAGGGAAAAAACATACATAATACATCATCTTGTTGTACGTTCATCAATCTTATAGCCAGTATGAACTTTTTAATGTGGTCTTCAGGAAATCTGGATGTTTCAAGGTCAAATTTGGGAAGTAATTTTTTTGGATCTCGAGGGAGGTTATGTACCCATCCTGGGATCACCAAAGAATCTCTGGCCAACCAAGGTTGATTATTTTGAGGTGGATCTCCCCTTCATTATTATTGTGGTTATCCTCCATGTTGTCTGACTTTGAAGCTGAGCGATCCAAGTTAAACACTTCCTGGTCAGATTCAAAATCGCATGGATCAGAGTAGTCACCAACTGGTGTTTCAGGGATCAAATTAAGGGGATGTTCAATCTTGGTGAGGGAAAAATATATCATGTCTTCTACTGTGTAAAAAAAAACCTGGTTGGGGGTATCAACCATTGGTCTGCTTACTTGTTTTCTATGAGGAAGTAACGAGGCTAAAGGTAACACTCCAATTTTCTGAACATAATATCTTGTGATTCTTCTAAATTGGTTCAAATCCTCATGGGGAAGAGCATAAGGTATTTTAGGGAATAGGTTTTCTTCCTCGTGTTGGGGTGAGTTACTCATTTCAGGAGTACTCTTTGTATGTGGTTTTTCTTGAGAATGACTAGCCATGCATGTGAGTTGTTTTGAATCTGTAGGCTATGCGAGATATTATATCAGAAATATTGTTAGCCATTCACTCGTTCAGACCCTCCTTCTAGCGCCAATTCTGTTGAGGGGTTTGTGATCCCTTTAACTAAACAACAGGAACCAAACCTACATTAGAGGCCCAATTAGACTCTACAACGTTTGATGGTGGAATGGTTCTCCATATCTTTTTATATGGCTCATTTATCGCTGGGATTTACTTGGTGATTAAGAGGATATATTCCTATGAAAGTTCCTCCTTCAACTTAAACATTCTTGTTTTTGTCTTTTCTTTTATTAGATAAGTCTGATAAAATGCTAAGTGTTGGTATAAACCAATTGATAGAAGGGATTTTTAAGTACTGAAGAAGACTGAGCCTGAGATAACCCTTGTTCTCAAGCATGAAGACAAAGATACTCACACCTTCTACAAGCCTAGTACTAATACATTAACTTACCGGTATTTCATCATTGACTAAGATACAATTATCATAAGAAAAATACACATGTAATTAGATGATTTCAATAAAAATAGTTTATGTATCTCTAACATTAATCACACATTAACACAACCATTTGATTTCCATCATTAAGAACAAAAGGACTGCAAAAAATATTGAAACAGATAACTTATTTGTTGATTAAGGTTGGTTGTCATTGATGTCAACCCTTCAATAAATCCCCATAACACAAGGTTTGGGTAATGGACCCAATATTGTTTGATGTAAAGTTGACTTGTTATTGTCTTGTCATGGTTGATAAGAAGTAAAATTGGATGAACTCCAAAGTGGTCCCCTTACGGTGAAAGCCCTCATGGGAAGACATTTTGCGGAGTGAGAGAACCCATGATTATTTGAGGAATAATGAGATGAAGGACAATGAATTTGTCAGTGAAACTATCCTAGATGGATAGTGCTTGTCATGTTGTTTTCGGTGGTATGTGGAACGTCATATAACTCCTCACGGTTAGAGAGTTATGACCATATGAAGTTGGAGAAGCCCTCATAAGTCTTATAGAAGCCCTCAAGGGTCAAAGCGCTTTGCAAAATAAATTATTTTAAATCAAGAATCCCTAAAATAAGGAAAGTATAACGCTACATGAAGATTTAAATAAGAGGAAAATCTCACTCATTATACACACACTTGTACATATTGTATATCTATTTTCTTGTGTAAATCTTCTTGTAAATACTTGTGGATACATCTAAAGTGGCGAACGTTTGAGGTAGCACGAAGGGTTGATGGTGAAATTATTGGAATTACAGTAAAACCCTATTTTCTGAGGTGTACGTGGGTTGTATGTGTACAAGTTGCATACATTCTGAGTTATACGCAGGCTGTTTGTATACAAGATGTGTACATGCTGAGTTATATGTGGGTTGTCTATGTACAAAGTGCATACATGTTGGTAAATCCGTGGAAACTTGAAGAGATGAATATGCAAAGGTTCTAGATTCTGAGATCAAGCTCCCAGGAAGGTCCAAAGTGATCAGATACATCAGATCCATCCATTGGTTCAAAAGATATGTCTTATTTCTATGAATAGTTGGATTTTGATGTATGCATGAGGAATGGAAATGGAGATTTGAGGATTATCCCTAGAGAGACTAGTAGCTTCATGGGATCTTCTGCAAAAGTCAGATCTACAAAAATACAGTGTTGGTATATTCATCATTGATACTTCTTGTGAGGCACATCTTGTATTTCTTGGCATATGGCCGAAGGTTTTTATGGTAAATGGTTGGGAGCTTGTATTTGTGTAGTAGTTGATGTATTGAGAGACTGAATATCAGAAAGGGGTTGATGACTAAGATCATTTGAGGGATATTATACTTGTTCATGATTACACATACCTATATGTGTTATAACCCTAATTTTCACCATACATGCTTAACTGGCATTAGGCCATCTTATATCCCTTCTTTGCAAAGCACTGCTGAAAAACTCTTTAAAAAACCTCTTTTATAAGGGCCCACATGCCCTACTCCATTATTGCATGTGTGTACACGCTAGCTGACCCAAAAGAACCCATGTGTACCTACAAAAGCACGAAAAAAAGGAAATTTGTCGATTGAACACACAACTTTGGGTGAGTTGACTGAAACTCCCGGCCATGCATGGCCGAGGGTTCGTCCAAATACCTAGCTTCTTATAGCCTATAAAATAAGGGTTAGGGGTCCCATTTGGAAGAGGAGAATAAGAGTAAGGAAACTTTACCCAATTGCACATTCTCATTGTCCCAACCCTTTAGCCATCCTTGTGCAAAGAGAGATACAAAGAAAAGAAGTTGGAGGACATTTGAAGATGAGCCCGGGATCAGGTTAGCAGAGCAGTGGCCGGTCTCGACATTGTAAGTTGATTCATTAAAGTTAATAATAAAGAAATGCTTTTCTCGTCCCACTATATGAGTTCTTCATAGTTTAGTGAATATATGTTTGAATCTCTAACCCATTAATCTGTAGAAAAAAGGCATGTAGAGTTTGTTGCTTGTTTTATATGCAAGCCAGTCTTGAGAGGATAGTTGCCAACAAGTGATTAAGCATGAAGAAGGATCGACATCGAATGTCCGAAACAAGGTATGTTCATTTAACCATGTATTTGCTTAAGAAAAATGGGGATTAGGTTTGGGACGACGGTAAAAAGTAGGATTCTTTCGGTCATATCTGCATGCATAATATAACCCTAAATGATAGTCCATAGGGGGATTTCCCACCACAATAGAATTGGCGACCATACTGGGGAAGTCTCTAGGGTTCCTAGGAATATTTTTTGGTATTTTTAAAAGACTAGTTTTCTTTCCTGTTCTTTGAAGTTTCTGCAAAGTTTGAACTAACAGAGATTCTGGTCTTCCATACCAGCTATCTCTATTTCTTTGCTTGACTGTGATTTTTTTTCGAGACCCATAGAGGTACACGTGGCCTACATAAGGTTTGCATGCGTGTACCCGTGCCCTACTTTCTTACAACCCACATGTAAATGCTAGCTGAAGAAGTAACAATAGCATGTATGATTCCAAAAAAAATTTGAGGCAGTCATCCTCTTCCCTGTCAGAATTAGTCATTCTTAAGGGTTTTCTGGAGTTCTTTCTAGTCTTGGTTGTTTGCAATCTATAGCTTAAGGTTCATCTCAGATTGGTTTGTTTTACGAATTTTTTCCTTACATTGTTTTATTTTTTCTGTTAAAGAAAGTGTCTAAGCCTTCAAGAGATCCTGATTCTCAATATCAGTGGTTTCTTCTTGGTTTGGATTGTCTATTTTTATTTGTTTCATAGTTTTAGAGATACACATGGTTGGTATAAGGCTAGCACGTGTGTACACGTCGTCTGGCTCTACACATCTCGCGTGCACACGCTTGTTGTTGAATTGTCAATAGTGTGCTTGTGCAGGATAGTTTTTGTTGAGGGTGAGGCTGTCATCTTTTCCCTTGACAAGAATTATACCTCTCAGGTCTTTGAATCTCTGTCCTAGCAGTCAATAGATTAGGTTTGATCTCAGCCATCTCTTTCTTTTTTCATTTAAAAGTTTTCATCAAAATTTTCTTTAGGCTTTTTAGTCAAGTGTTAGAGTCATTTTTTAAGTTGCTAATGTGTGATTTCTTGAAGTGATTCTTTGTGATCTGCGATTAGGCCAGAATTTTTTTTTGGTTTTTGACTTGTTGATATTTTTCCTTTTTGTTTTGTCAGCATTATAATAAAAAAAATATTTCATTTCTTTGTTTGGTTGAAAAGTGTTGTTTTGCATTAGTAACCAGGGAAAAGTCTTTTCTTTCATAAGCTCTTGATATTTTAATTAGATCGTAAGTAGCTCGTAGTCGAGTGAAATCCTTCTTTGAGTTTGTTGTTCAAAAGATCTTAGAAATTAAAAAAAAAAAAAAAATTGAAAAGTTGTTGAAAATTTGCATTAAGTGAAGGTTTTTGTTTCCATCTTTCTATTCATTTTTACTTTCGTCTTTCAAACATCACTAGTTTCAATTTCATACCCTTTGACATAATACATGCCATAAAATTAACACTAAATCTAAAATTCATTAGACTTTTATGTTTGTAGGGTTAACCAACTAGTTCAGGATTAGGGCCTTGGATTAGGTTGGAGAGGAAACTCTTCAAGGCCATTAAAATCAAACATTGGAGTCTGAGTTAGGGAGTGTCCAAGTCCATTATCATGAAATTTATCTGGGACCCCCCTCTAACACAGTGGATAAAAACGAGAGAGAATGTGGAAAGGTAGCAGAGGTAACCCCTCAGAAGCTGGACCAATCGTAGTGGAGAACAAATATAAAGGGCTTGTTTTGGGATTCCGTCGATTGCATTTGCCATGGAGCTTCATGGATCTCGAATCCGTTCGAGGTCCTCAGTTGTCTTCCGGACCACTTTCTCTCGATACCCTTGACAGGTTTCGAGCTCGATACCTTGCTCATTGTGGTCTACCTGACTTTCGACTGTACCCGCCTGGTGACTGTTCGCGCGCTAGCGACCTAGTTGCCTATCTTCTTTAGGGACATACTTAGGTGACCATGGGGGTATACCATGGTACCTAGGACAAACATTGGGCCATGCTTTGCAGAGCATACCCGTAGGGTGCTTCCATTTTTGAATTGCACTTGCACTGGTAAGTTGCTCTAGTGTTGGTTGTTGTAACTGTTCTTCCAATTAATTTAGTGTTTGCCTGTCTTATCTTATAGGGCCTTTTTTAGTGTGTGTTGTTTTTGAACGACTAGAATCCCCTAGAGTGTCTTTGGTGTTCTCACAAAGTGGAGGATCATAATCTCCTACAGTCATGAAGGCTTCTTGTCCTACCGTCGGTTACACTGGAGCCACCCCTACCACCACTAAGGCGAAAGCTATACCAACAAGGGTCTTTTGAAGCGACTGGGTCATAAGAAATTGTGCCCGACCAACATCCAAAGGAATCGACCATTTTAGACCTTGGAGAGAAATATTTTGTTCTAGCTGAAACCTCCACCACTAATCTTTTGGCACCTACCATCGTATCGGTTCATCCTTACGAGTGCCAGACAGTGTCGCACACAACAATGGAAACAAATGTTGTTGCTCCTTCTAGGAATTCTTCAATTCCAACTATGGTTGTCACCTTAGGAGAGTTTCCACCTCCTAACCCACCATCACCGGTCCAAGCCACCATGGTCTCGATCACCTCTACATCGCATAGTGGTATGATCCCGTCTTTGGTGGAGGCCACAACCCCTTTCACACCAAGTGTGATAGGCTCTTTGTTCTCATACGGGATGCCTAGTTTAGGTACAAGTCCTGTACTTTTCTACTTCACTTCACAGACTTCAGGTCTGGGGCCAGGGAGCTCTAATTCTCCTCTACAAGGCGACATGGGGGGAACTTCTACTCCCTTTAACACTTTCCCTTATGGAGGAGGTCATATACCTCCTTCGTCCCCTTTGCTCGGTGGCACACACCAGCTGTCCGTCAGGTCACTTGCACACCATAGTTTATTTGGAGCAGGGAGTCAAGGACCACCTTCGCATAATATATTGGTAGGTTTGACACCATTTTCTTTGTTTGGTGCATTTGGTAACAAGGCCTTCTCATCTGCTACTTTCCTGACTGGGGGCAATCCCAGTTTGGAACAACATATTCCTATGCAGGGTATTATTCCTGCACAGGGGGCACACCCAGGAACTTCTTCCGCATAAGGGCCTTGGAATTCTTGGCAGGGATCCGTTTCCTCGTCAAGAATGTCAATCTGGGGTAACTCTTTTCACAATCAATGAAACCCCGGACAAAGTACTATGCCTATCCCCATGGGACTGACATGGGGAAACCCTTCTCAAATTCCTTCGAATGTAATGCATGCCCACCTATCTATGTCCTATTTTGGAAATCAGTTGATGATGTCTCCTCACACACAAAATCCATACGCTATCCATGGCCATGGTTTTTACTAGTACCTAGGCCAACAAACGAACTTTTCTTAGCAACCTGGTGCCAGCCAAACTCCAGGCCCCTTTTTCCTAGGTTATCACCAGCAACCCAAACTACCCTTCCTGGCAACTTTACATTTTCCAGACTTGACAAGGTTGTTGAATGAAATTATCTTTCACGATCCGCGTTGGCCTCCTATGCCAACAAAGTTTCCTTCGAACATCCCAAAGTTTGAAGCCAAGCCTAACGAAGATCTAGGAGATCATGTGACTACCTTCCATCTTTGGTGCTCATCTAACTCATTGAAAGACGACTCCATACAATTGCAATTGTTTCAACGTACTCTCATTGGGAGTGTCGTGAAATGGTACATTGAGCTCGATTGCTCAATATACTCTTCCTTCGTTGAACTGGTGATGGCTTTCCTAAACCATTTCCAGTTACTTGTGAGATGCGACACTGGCACAAAATTGCTACCCAATTTCTCACAAACAAAAGCAGACCATATCTCTGATCACATATGAGAATGGAGACGCTGAAAGAGTTTAATTAAGGTACCAGTCCCACCAACATTCCTACTTGAGTGGTTCTTTAAGTCTTTGGTCCCACAGTTGTCCAAAGATGTCGTGACGTCGAGAGCATTTTCCGAAGAATATGCCATCATGAGAGCTCAACAAATTGAGCTAATCTATTCTCAGCTCGATTTATACAAGATCTTGCCAGATGCGCCACACTCAATACTTGATAAAACCAGACAGAGAGTTGGACCACATGATGATGGTATTGTTGGTTCAGCACAAACAAAGCCCATTGAGCAATTGATGAAGCAGTTGCAGTAGTTGTCTATACAACACACAACGGCCAGCCAAACTACTGCTTTGGTTGCTCCCCCTAACAAAAAGTCGGATGTACACATAGTGCAATTGACAAATCCAAAGGCCACCCAGTAGCCTGAAGGAAAGAAAAAATAATGAAATAAGGGTAAGGGGGATAAAAAACCTACCGATAATGCTGGCGGTGACAACACTGAGAAATGAAAGGCGAGGTATCAATGCAACTTGTGCGTGAAAGACCACTCGACCCATCTATGCCCTCGGCTTGTAGAAGCCCAAAAGTTTGTGACGCAGCAACAACCTGTTGTGTTGACCAATCCATTTCAACATGGGAAAAATCTAATACAAGCCTCTGCAAGCATGGAAGGGGGTAGCTAAGGACCCTCTCCGTCTTCGAACAACACCACATCTGCGAATGTTTATATGGTGAAGGGTGATGCTTTTATATCAACTGGAGCACATGATTATAGTAAACCAAGCATTTCTAAGAAGGGAAAAGAAGTTGAACTCCCATCTATTTCTCTATAGATTGAGAAGATGTTGCGCGAAACAATGACACGCATCCCCAAAGGCACGTTCAAAAAAGATTCTCACAACCCAAATGCAAGGGCCGCCCAGAACTATTCTGTGGTGGAAGATTTATCGCAAACCCCTTGTGCGATATCCAGTTTGGAGGTCCTCCAAAGCTTCCCTTCCCAGAGGAAAGCCTTGTTAACCACTTTAGGATCTACTAAGACTTGTAATCTGGGTACAATCATTTTGGATACAACTGACCTAAAACCTCGTCTGCCTTACCAACTATCATTTCAGATAGTAGTGACTTATCCCACGAAAAATTTTACTCGGAATATCTTCCGCACGGTGGTTGATGAGGGCTCCTCGACTTGTGTTAAGTCATTGGCATGTTGGAAGGCCGTTGGTCAGCCTGTTTTGTCTCTGTCACCTACTCTCCTTACTTCTTTCGATGATCGTTCGTTCCGACCACATGGTATCATTCCCTCTTTCCCTGTGCAGTTAGGAGGGAAGACCGTGTGTCTCGATATAGAGGTAGTCGATGTGCCCCTTGACTATAAACTCTTGTTAGGGAGGAGTTGGACTTATGCCATGCAAGCTGTGGTTGCTATAGTTTTTCGGGTCTTGTTGTTTCCACACGAGGGTCGGATTGTCACCATCGATCAATTGTCTTTCTCAAGACCTGACCCTTCATTGGGGGCATCCACGGTCCCGATGATTGATAATCCTCAACCTGGTGTGGTTAATGTAGGGGTTGGTTTATGCCCATCTTTGATGGATACCTTCGATTACCCACCCCCTCAAGGTGATATCAAGTTTATATCTAGTCACCATAGGGTTGAGATTCTTCAAGTTTCGTTGTTCCGAATGACTTACTTCGACGATCCGTGGATACTTCCTTCCCCATCGGCCACGATGGATGGGACAGGGCACCCGGGCATGTCCATACCCTTGTCCGCAGCTGAAGTAGCGTACTCTTTAGTCCAACAGGCTTTAGCAAACACAGATCCAACTCCTGCACAAGAGTTCGATCCACTTCTAGAGCCTATTTAGGCTCAAGGTTCTCTCACTAACATCAAGTCGTTAGACTTAATCTTGCCCTCTGACGAAGCAGTAATTGAAGCAATGACCAGTCTGGACAAACCCTGGGATGATCTTCATCATAGATCATACTTCCTCCCAGAGTTAAGTAGAATTGAGGCCAAAGAATTCACCTTGACTATGACTAGAGATAGGTCTTGTTCTATTAATCCCTTAGCCACACACGAGGTCTATGTTGAGGGTAATATGGAAACCATTGCTGAAACCATACCGATAAATATCTCCAGAACCCTTGGCGTCGTAGATAATGTTTTTCGTCGGAGCATACTTCTCCCTCAAGGAGATACCCGGCATCGACCCACAAAGTGTCGATCATGAGCTAACTTTGTTGTTTTTCAAGCTCTCTTTGAGATCCAAAAGAAACATTTGGCGAGACTGCATTTATGATTTTTGATCTCGTCCAGATTAACTGAGAAAAGTAACCTCTATGGGTCTTATTTTAAGCCCTTTTCAGACCCTCTAAACATGAAAATATTGCTGAGCGATCTTGTGGAATTTCACGCTCGTTAAACTGAAATTTGAAGTCATGTTTTTCCGGTGGTAGTTTACCCCTTTTTCGGTCCAGATGGTCAACTGTACGAACAAAGGTATACTCTATGGAACTTCAGTTCTCTAGAAGAGTACCCTCAAGTATAATTTTACCCCTCTTTCGGGCCTGAGGGACTAAAATTACAAAAAAGGAACCCCCTTAGAGTCCATAGATAAGCTCTATTTAGACTCCCTAAAATTGAAAAGATCGTCGAGTGACCTTATTCTTTCACACTCGTTAAACTGGTCCGGAGAACATTCCTGATAGAGTCCATAGTTAAGATTTTTTCACACTCCTTAAAAATGAAAAAATGGTCGAGTGATCTTGTCTTTATCACACTCGTTAAAATGGTTTTGAATAGACGTCTTTTCGGTGATAATTTACCCCTTTTTTGAACCGACTAGACTACCTTCAAAAACGGTACCCCAATGGAGTCTCCTTTTACATTTTTTCAGACTCTCTAAATATGAAAAATCGCCAAGCTTACCTTCTCTGGGCTCATTAAACTTACATCGAAGGATGTTACCATTGTGTGTTTTGTTAATCGCATTTTCATACCCGCATCGTTGACCTAATGTTGGCTCCATGTTGCTCTCAACTGAACCATCTGAAGCATGCCTTATATGCAAGCCCTGTAGCATTTTACCTTTGCGTCTTGACACCTTTAGCCCCTAGATGATTTTTCTCGAGTGTGCTTTTATTGCATATATCTCTTTGCCCTGAACATCCCTATGTTCCGTGCGCTTGGAACTAGTATGTTTGGGACACTCGATTCTCCTTTGTAATGTAACATTATTTTATTCTTTTTCCAAAATTATTGAAAAAGACAAAAAAAAAAAAAAATCAAATATACCCCAAAAAGAGGAAGGGAAAAGTATTTTCTTTATTGGTAGCATAATGAGTCTCCCTTGGATAAATCACATATTCTTGTTTGTTCATAAAACCCTAGGATTTAATATGACCTTAGGAATCTTTCCTCGTTACATAGAGCTATGTCCTCCTCCCTTTGGTTATTCTTCCAAACATATGGAGAGTTTGTGTTGCCTCCTGCCTCGTAAACTTATGATTAATGCCATGCTGCCTAAGTCCCATCATTTGTTGTGTTGTTGTCCAAGGGAAGTTTGTCACCAAGCCTGAGTCGGCCCCTCTATAGTTTGTCTCTTGCTTCCATATTCGGCCATCCTGAATGTCTAATCAAGTCCTTGTTCGAAATCAATGAAGCCTTCAGTCTGATCATCAAGATTATCTAGTCCATGACCGGCGAGCCATCGAGGACCTCTGGGTAGTGAAGTCGTACACTCCTATTACACTCCTACCTTGAGTTTTGAAGATTTTGAAGTTGTTTCTCGAGCTCTGAAGATCTCATCTCCAGCCATTAGGCCGTATCAGTTTCTAGAAGATGGATAGTCTAAATGTATATCTTTTTGATTTCAAGATGTAGCTCTGCTGTGTATTGTTTGTGGCTACACTTTATATAGTTATTTGAGATGGATCTACAATGTATTTTATTGGTGGCCATGATTCTATTTTATCCCGAGCATGGGTATGCCCGCTGTTGAAACAGAACTAAAATTTTGTTAATTTTGAACAAATTTTAGTATCCTGGAATCTTTGCATTATTAATTTTTCCAAATCTAATGAATTTGAAATACACTCGAGACATATT
>JZKD02S0179262.1:68477-94426 GCA_000966675.3 Picea glauca
ATTTAATATTACCTTAGGAATCTTTTCTCGCTACATAGAGTTGTGTCCTCCTCCATTTGGTTATTCTTCCAAACATATGGAGAGTTTGCGTTGCCTCCTGCCTCGTAAACTTATGATTAATGCCATACTGCCTGAGTCCCATTATTTGTTGTGTTGTTGTCCAAGGGAAGTTTGTCACCAAGCCTGAGTCGACCCCTCTGTAGTTTGTCTCTTACCTCCATACCCAACCATCCTGAATGTCCAATCAAGTCCTTGTTCGAAATCAATGAAGCCTTCATTCTGAGCATCAAGATTATCTAGTCCATGACCGACGAGCCGTCGAAGACCTCTGGGTAGTGAAGTCATACACTCATATTACACTCCTACCTTGAGTTTTGAAGATTTTGAAGTTGTTGCTCGAGCTCTGAAGATCTCATCTCCATCCATCAGGCCGTATCAGCTTCTAGAAGATGGATAGTCTATATGTATATCTTTTTAATTTCAAGATGTAGCTCTGCTGTGTATTGTTCATGGCTACACTTTATATAGTTATTTGACATGGATCTATAGTGTATTTGATTGGTAGCCATGATTCTATTTTATCTCGAGCATGGGTATGCCCGCCTCGGTGAGACATTTGTTATTTTGCAGACGGCGCCTCCCAGTTCCTGGTCCCTGGGCTCACTTGTTCAACACATCAGTAAAGATTGGTAATGTAGTTTGGCCATCAAATGCTCTTCTGACCTCACACGTTAGGGGGAATCTGTTATAACCCTAATTTGCACCATACATGCTTACCTAGCATCAGGACATCTCAGATCCCTTCTTTGCCAAAGCATTGTTGAACAACTCTTTAAAAAACCTTTTTTATAAGGGCCCACGCACCCTACTCCATTTCTGCATGCATGTACATTCTAGCTGACCCAAAATAGCCCGCGTGTACCTACAAAAGCACGAAAAAAAGAAAATTTGTCGATGGAACACATAGCTTTGGGTGAGTTAACTGAAACTCTCGGTCATGCATGGCCGAGGGTTCGTCCAAATACCGAGCTACTTCTAGCCTATAAAAGAAGGGTTAGGGGTCCCATTTGGAAGAGGAGAATAAGAGTAAAGAAACTCTACCCAATTGCACATTCCCATTGTCCCAACACTTTAGCCATCTTTGTGCAAAGATATATACAAAGCAAAGAAGTTGGAGAACATTTGAAGAGGAGCCTAGGATCAGGTTCATGGAGCAGTGGTCGGTCTCGACATTGTATGTTGATTCATTAAAGTTAATAATAAAGAAATTTTTTTCTCGTCCCACTATACGAGTTCTTGATAGTTTAGTGAATATATGTTTGAATCTCTAACCCATTAATCTGTAGAACAAATGCATGTAGAGTTTGTTTCTTGTTTTATACGCAGGTCAGTCTTGAGAGGATAGATGCCAACAAGCGATTAAGCGTGAAGAAGGATTGACATCGAACGTCAGGAACAAGGTATGTTCGTTTAACCATGTATTTTCTTAAAAGAAATGCGGATTAGGTATGGGACGACGGTAGAAAGTAGGATTCTTTTGGTCTTATCTGCATGCATAATATAACCCTAAATGCCAGTCCGTAGGGGGATTTCCCACCACAAGAATATGACACATGACTAGATAAAGACATACTTATCTTGAGTAAAGGTTATATATGAGGATGAATGCACGGGGTACAGTTACAGTCTGGATACAGTCATAGGTTACAGATCTATGTGAATGAAGTTATAGAAGGTCAGAAGTTTTCAAGAAAAGGAAACTCTAGTTTTCAAATGGCACACACAGGTTGCATAACAATTTGGTAGCATACATATGTGGGATGCATAATAGATAGGGCACGTACATACGTGGGATGCAACACTACAGGTCACGTATCTATTGTAATTTTTGTAGATACATGTTCATTTTAGGTACATATTGATTACAGGGCAGTTGTACAGATTGGATACAGATCAGTGGTACAGGTTGTTACAGTTCTACAAAAGTATCTCTCACAGTGGTTCCATCATTCTACTTATACTTCAGGGCGGTTGGACGGGTTAAGGACATGTGGTTGTAGCCACCTCCCAGTTGTAGCCGGAGAACACTAGGGATTGTAGCATCCTTCTAGTTGTAGCCAGAGAATTGGGGAGTTGGAGCTTCCCTCATGTTGTAGACTAAGAAACTAGGGGGTTTGGAGCCTCCTTCCAGTTGCAGCTGGAAAACAAAGGAAGTTGGTGCTTCCAATGAATGTAATTCTTAAATACATATAAGAAAAAACATTCTGTGGTTTTCTCTCAATTTGGGTTTCCACGTAAAACATTGGTGCACTATGTATGTGTGTGATTGTTCATTTCTTATTGCTTATTATTGGACAATAATTTGACATTGATATAACACTTGGATTATTTGGAGAAAAAATATTATAATTATGCTATTTTTTATTCAACCCCCCTTAGTAATCCAACAATTGGTTTCAGAGCAGGTTTCTTCAGAAATCAGTTTAACCAGTGAAAGGTAGATCATGGAACGTACCAACTTGTATAAAAATGGAATACCACAATTTTTTATGGACAAAAGTATGTTTTTTGGAGCATAAGGATGAAGACATATATACAAGCACATGGATTTCAAGTTTGACAATCAATTGTAGATGGATACATAGCACCAACAGTTCCACCAACAAATGTCAAAGAAATGAAACTCGGTGAGAATATTTCCAAAGCTACAAATCCACTTTTAAATGGTCTCAGTGATACGGTATTCACCAAAGTTGCACATTGTAAATCCGCTAAAGATATTTGGGACAAGCTTCAAAATATTTATGAAGGAGATAAAAAAGTCAAAGCAGCAAAGCTTGAAACTTACAGAGGTCAGTTTGAACAACTAAAAATGAAGGAAGATGAGAATATTGCAGCCTACTTCTTACGAGTCGATGAAATAGTGAATGCAATCTTAGGTTTGGGAGAAGAAATCAAAGAATCTGTAATTGTTCAAAAGGTACTAATATCTCTTCCTATGATATTCAACCCTAAGATATCAACACTAGAAGAAAGATCGGATCTAAACTCAATAAGCATTGACGAACTGCATGGAATCTTCACAACATATGAAATGTGAATTGAATAGGAAAATCCAGATATAAAAGAAGCAGCCTTCAAAGTATCCAAAATATCAAAGCAAAAGAAGAAGGAACAAGAAGAATATAGCAGTAGCAGTGATGTCTCGGAAGATGATGAAGAAGTGGCCAACTTCGTCAAAAGAATGAACAAGGGAACAAATGGTAGGTATAGAGGTATGCTTCCTTTAATTTTTTTTAATTATGATGGTATTGGTCATTTTGCTAACAAATGTACTCATAAGAAAAAGAGCAATGATGAAGGTTACTCAAAAGGAAAACACAAATACAAAGGAAAAATAACTTCAAAGAAATATTTCAAGAAAAAACTTATGCATCAAATAAGACATCTCATCATCAGATGAAGATGAAATCAGTGACAGTGATACAGGAAGAGTTCTATTCATGACAGTAAAATATTTTTACAAAGAAGACTCCGAAGAAGAATATGAAGAAGCTGAAGAAGGATATCAAGAAGTCGAAGATGAAATTGAAGAGACATAAGTTGACTATCGAGAAAAATTAATGTGTGCCATAGAAGTTATCAAAAGAGAAAGGAAGAAAAACAAGAAACTACAAACAGAACTAGACAAGAAAAATGACACTTGAAAACTAGAACAAATGATCGCAAAATTGAAGGTTCAAATAGAAGAAGATAAAATAATTGAAGAAGCACTCAAAGAAAAACTAGAAGAAAAAGACAATATCATTGGAAACTTGGAAGCAGAGATTGTCACACTAAGAAAGGATATTCAAAAGAAAAATATGCGGAATAGCTCAAAATTTTTGGATGACATTATCAACAGTAAAAAAACTCATCTTGACAAGTCTGGATTTGGATACAATTAGACAAAAAAGAGATCAAACTCCAAAACTATAGAGCAAGAAACAAATCCAAAAAGCTATGAAGAAATAATCAAAGGGGATAGGAAGATATACAAGAAACATTACAGGGACACTCCTCCACTGAGAAGATTCAGATTTCAAAATCAACAACAGACAGATATGCCTCAAGAAGAAGAAGGATTCATAAGAGCACCTCCTTTCATAAGATCTTCAACTCCCAGGTATCAAACTACATTTTTTGGTTTATGTTATGTATGTAATAATTTTGGACATAAAGTTGTGAATTGCAGAGCTACCAACATGAACAATAACAACTTTGAGAGTCATACACAAAGGGGTTATTCAAGAAGACCTAATGAAACACAAATAAGAAGTTACAACAGGTTTGAATCTTTGAGCACTGAAGTGGAATGTTACAAATGTAAAAATTTTGGACAAGTGGCCAAAGATTGTAGAATGACAGTCTCTCCTGAAGAACCTCAACAAAATAACATCAGTCATAGACAAGAACCTCAGAAAATGACATGGATAAGAAAGAAAGATCAGTATAGCAATGAAGAATGCACAGTCGGTCTACAAGCTAAGAAAAAAAAACACGGTTGGTATGCTGATAATGGGTGTTCAAAACACATGACAGGTGATAGAGACAAATTTATTACATTGCAAAAGGAAATAAATGGACTAGTCTCCTTCGGAAATGATAATTTAGACAAAATCATTGGAGAAGACACAGTCCAAATTGGGAACAAGAATGAAAATGCACAAAATGTTCTACTGGTAGAAGATATGAAACATAATATTCTAAGTGTGAGTGAAATGTGTGACCAAAGTCATAAAGTTACTTTCGATTCACAAAAGTGTGAGATAAGAAGAAAAGGTTCAGGGAAATTGGTCGGAACAGCTACTAGAACTTCAAACAACATATATGTGTTAAGTGAAATTGGAAATGAAAAGTGTTGTCTGGGAAAGGAAGATGAAAGTTGGCTATGTCACAAAAGAATGGGTCACATGCATTTTGATAACCTTGTCAAAGTCAACAAAAGAGAAGCAGTCAGAGAAATGCCCCAAATCACGAAACCAACCAACACTTTATGCAAGCATTGTCAACAAGGAAAGCAAACAAATACCAGGTTCAAATCAAAGGAATATTCAACAACAAGACCACTAGAAATTGTGCATACTGATCTAGTTGGACCAACTACAACAAAGGGCTTAAAAGGTGAGAGATACTTTATGTTATTAGTTGATGATTATACAAGAATGACTACAGTTTTCTTTATCAAGAACAAGTTAGAAGCTTTTGAAAACTTCAAGATCTATAAGGAAATGGTTGAAAATTAGATGGATTCAAGAATCAAATGCTTGAGATCTGATAATGGAGGAGATTTCATTTCAAAGGAATTTATGGACTACTGCAGCAGTCATGGAATAAAAAGACAATTCTTCGTTGCTAGGACACCTCAACAGAATGGAGTTGTTGAAAGAAAGAGCAGAATAGTACAAGAAATGGATCGAACAATGCTAATGGATTCCAAATTGACAGATATATTTTGGACACAGGTAGAGCATACAACAATTCACATTCAAAATAGAGTAATGCTCAGAAACAACACTGATAAAAATCACTACGAGCTATGGAAAGGAAGACTGACAAATGTGAAGCACTTCAGAGTTTTTGGAAGAAAATGCTACATCAAAAAAGAAGATGGTAAAATGGGAAAGTTTGACTCTCATGTGGAGAAATGAGTACTTGTTGGTTACTCAAGTACAAGGAAAGCATACAAGTGTTGCAATGTAAGATTGAACAAAGTTGTGGAAAGCATCAATGTAACAATTGATGAAACATGCAGACCAAAATCAAAGGAAGAAGAAAACAAATCAATAGAACAATTTTTCGAAGAAGAAACAGAAGATGAAGTAGAAGAGGAAGATGAAGAGAATCCGAAAGAAACAGAAGATCGATTTCAACAAGTATCTCCAAAGACACCTAGAAAACAAGTATAGAATAATCATCCTTTAGATCAGATTATTGGAAACAAAGATGCAGGAATTGAGACTAGAAGAAAAATTCGCTCACCAGAACAAACACACCTAACACTCTTCTCTACAATTGAACCAAATTATTTTGAAGAAACCAACAATGATGAATTTTGGAATAAGGCCATGAATGAAGAATTGGATCAAATAGAGAAAAATGACACTTGGGAATTGGTTCCAAGACCAAAGAATAAGAATGTGATCTGTACAAAATGGGTTTTCAAGAATAAATTAAATGAAGATGGACAAGTTACAAGGAACAAAGCTAGATTGATATGTAAAGGATATGCACGGATTGAAGGAATCGACTTTAAAGAGAAATTTTCCCCAGTTTCTAGAATAGAAACAATATTTTTGCTTTTAGCCTATGCGTGCTCCAAAAATGTTAAAGTATATCAGATGGACATAAAATCAGTTTTTTTGAATGGGGAACTTGAAGAAGAAGTTTACATTGAACAACCAGAAGGATTTCAGTTGTCAAAGAACGGATATTATGTGTGTAAATTAAAGAAGGCCTTGTATGGTCTAAAACAGGCTCCTAGAGCATGGTACTCTAGACTAGATAAGTATCTGCAATAGCAAGGGTTTTGAAAAAGAAGTGTAGACAACAATCTCTACATCAAGGTAATATTTTATTAATTGAAGTTTATGTTGATGATATTATTTTTGGTAGTGATGATGATAGGTTAAGCCAGAAATTTACAAAAGATATGAAGAATGAATTTGAAATGTCGTTACTTGGAGAACTATCCTTCTTTTTGGGACTTCAGATACGTCAAAGAAACCAAGGAATCTGTATTTCTCAAACCAAGTATATCAGAGAAATGCTAAAGAGGTTTGGAATGAAATATTGCAAACCAGTTATCACTCCAATGCAATCTAGTTGCAAGTTGAGCAAAGATGATGATTCAAAGTCTACATATCAAAGGAAATATAGATCAATGATTGGAAACCTACTATATGTGACAACATCCAGACCATATGTAATGTAGGCAGTTGGACAGATGGCATGATTTCAAGCAACACCA
Source organism: Picea glauca (assembly GCA_000966675.3). Classification (NCBI taxonomy): domain Eukaryota; kingdom Viridiplantae; phylum Streptophyta; class Pinopsida; order Pinales; family Pinaceae; genus Picea; species Picea glauca. Next base: position 75,487 of record JZKD02S0179262.1, read on the forward strand.
AAGGAGTCACATGTGTTATCAGTGAAGAGGATTTTCAGATATCTCAAAGGAATAGAAGAGTTTGGATTATTTTATCCAAAAGGAAAGGATATATCACTTATTTCCTACACAGATGTAGATTGGGTTGGTTGTATTGATGACCAACAAAGAACTAGTGGAGAAGAATTCTACTTGGGTGAGTGTTTAGTATCATGGCTAAGAAAGAAACAATCATCAGTATCTTTATCTATAGCCGAGGCAGAGTATATTGCAACATCATCATGTTGTACACAACTTCTTTGGATAAAATAAACTCTGACAGATATACAGGTTGAGTATGATGAGCCCATTCCAATCTATTGTTATAATACAAGCACTATTAGTGTCTCGAAGAACCCGGTGATGTACTCCAAGACGAAGCACAATCCAATCAAGTATCATTTTCTACGAGAGCAGGTTGCAAAAAAGAACATCAGATTTAAGTATGTGGGCACAAAAGAACAAGTGGCAGACATCTTCACAAAACCACTTCCATGGGAATCCTTTGAATATCTTTGCCAGAGACTTGGATTTATTTCTACTCCAAAATGAATTTTTTTTGAATGATTATCTTATATGTCTTATATTTACACGAGGAAGCACCATAAGAGGACAGTTCATTCAGGGGGAGAAACCCTGGATGGAAAGATACCTTTTCCATTGATGACAAGGGGGGGGGGAGATTTATCAGATGCAGATGACAGAGGCATGGTCCCAGGGGGAACAGTTTTATCATATATAGAGGACAGAGGCATGGTTCTAGGGGTAGCATGAGTGATATGATTTCAGTATTTCATCAGAGTGTTGCCATCAATGCCAAAGGGGGAGATTGTTGATTAAGGTTGATTTTCATTGATGTCAACCCTTGAAGAAAGCCCCATAGCACAAGGTTTGGGTAATGGACCCAAGATTGTTTGATGTAACGTTGACTCATTATTTTCTTTTCATGGTTGATAAGAAGTAAAAATGGATGAACACAGTGAATTTTTCAGTGAAACTATCCTATATGGATAATTCTTGTCATGTCGTTTCTGGTGGTATGTGGAACGTCACATAACTCCTCATGGTTAGAGAGTTATGACCATATGAAGTTGGAGAACCCCTCATAAGTATTATAGAAGCCCCCAAGGGTCAAAGTTCTTTGGAAAAGAAATTATTTTAAAGGAAGAAGCCCTAAAATAAGTAAAGTGTAAGGCTACATGAAGATATAAATAAGAGACAAATCTCACTCATTATACACACACTTGTATATATTGTATATTTATTTTCTTGTGTAAATCTTATTGTAAATACTTGTGGATACATCTGAAGTGGCGAATGTTTGAGGTAGAACGAAGGGTTGATGGTGAAATTCTTGGAATTACAGCAAAACCCTATTTTCTAAGGTGAACGCAGGTTGTCTATGTACAAGTTGCGTACATGATGAGTTATACGTAGGTTGTCTATGTACAATATGCGTACATGTTTATTTATACATGATATATCTATGTACAAAGTGCATACATGTTGGTAAATCCATGGAAACTTGAAGAGATGAAAATGAAAAGGTTCTAGATTCTGAGATCAAGCTCCCAGGAAGGTCTAAAGTGCTCAGATACATCAGATCCATCCATTGGTTCAAAAGATATGTCTTATTTATATGAATAGTTGGATTTTGATGTATGCATGAGGAATGGAAATGCAGATTTGAGGATTCTCCCTAAAGAGACTAGTGGCTTCATGGGATCTTCTACATAAGTCAAATAAACAAAAATATAGTGTTGGTATATTCATCATTGATACTTCTTGTATTTCTTGGCATATCGCCTAGGGTTTTTATGGTACATTGTTGAGAGCTTGTATTTGTATAGTAGTTGATGTATTGAGAGATTGAATATCAGAAAGGGGTTGATGACTAAGATCAATTGAGGGATATTATACTTGTTCATGATTACACATACCTATATGACACATGACTAGAGAAAGACATACTTGTCTCGAGTAAAGGTTATATATGAGGATGCATGCACAGGGTAGAGTTATATTCTGGATATAGTGACAGGTTACAGATCTATGTGAATGAAGTTATAGAAGGTCAGAAGTTTGCAAGAAAAGGAAACCCTAGTTTTCAAAAGGCATACAGAAGTTGCATAATAGTTTGGTAGCGTACATATGTGGGCTGCATAACAGATAGGGTGCGTACATATGCGGGATGCAACACTACAAGATACAAATCTGTTGTAATATTTGTATATACATGTTCAATTCAGGTACATATTGATTACAATGCAGTTGTACGAATTGGATACAGGTCAGTAGTACAGGTTGTTACAGTTGTACAACAGTATATCTCATAGTGATAGATTGACAGTGTTTCCATCATTCTACTTATACTTTAGGGTGACTGGAAGGGGCAAGGACAAATGGTTGTAGCCACCTTCCGGTTGTAGCCAAAGAACACATGGGGTTGTAGCCTCCTTCTAGTTGTAGCCAGAGAATTGGGGAGTTGGAGCTTCCCTTAGGTTTTTGTCTGAGAAAATAGGGGGTTGGAGCCTCCTTCCAGTTGCATCTAGAAAACAAAGGAAGTTGGTGTTTCCAATGAATGTAATTCTTCAAGACATATAAGAAAAATCGTTCTGTGGTTTTCTCCCAATTTGGGTTTCCATGTAAAACACTGGTGTATTGTGTATGTGTGTGATTGTTCATTTCCTATTGCTCATTATTGGATAATAATTCTACATTGATATAACACTTGGATTATTTGGAGAAAAAGGATTATAATTACATTATTATTGATTCACCCCCTCTCAGTAATCCAACATTATCAACAGATTCAAAAACTCTTACTCGTTACAGCATCAATTACTGAAATAAAAGTTGGAAGTAATTCCTTCTTAATCCAATCAATAACGCCTTTGATGAAAAACAAAATTTTGTCTCTGTTGCTAAACAAGACTTTTCAATTAAGGTTGTTCAGAAATACTTCTTTACAATTCCCAAAAAGAGGGTCTTTTCCCAAAAACATCGACCCTTGCTAAAAGGTCAATCCCTTTATTTATAAAGAATCACTAACTAAAAATAGCTACTACAAGTTTAAGTTAAGTAAAACGAAATATCACCATGTGACACTTGATCTCTTTGTTCTCTACGAATCATCTTGTGGTTCTACTGGAGTGGATGACTCTTCTCATATTTTGACCACTTGACGAAGAGATCCTCACATGTGTTTGCATATGGGAACCTGTGCTAGTCCATTGGGGATAAAATGATTTCTTTCACTTCTACTTCTCGTTCTCTGCATTTGATTATTTTGGCATTTAACCATTGCAGAACTGTACGAGCCTTGATTGGATGCTCTATAAATTATTGTATTTGACCTAGTGCCATGATCTCCACCTGTGTGATCTCTAATTCCCATGTTGATTCTTGTTCTGCATGTCACTTGACTATGTCATGCAGGCCAACAAACTCTTTGGGTGAGTCGAATTCTAGGAGGTCGATGCCTTTCATCTCTCGATTGATCTTCTCCCACCCTTTTTCACACTCTGCCCACTTCTTCTGCATCTCCCATTGAGGTTCCTGGGCCATACTTACCTAGTATTTGGATGCTTTCCTAATCCGAGAGATGCTTCTATCCCTTAGCACTAGAATACCATGCTCCTCTATGTCTCATCCCTTTTGCATTGCGCTAATGTAGTCAATTCTTTCTATCGCTCAATATTATTTTTCATACCATCTCTCCACGTCCTTGCAGGTTTCTAGTGCCATAAGGGTATCTTCCTGGAAATCGGCTATACCTGAAGTGAAAATATGTCATTGGTTTGTGAACTTTTCACAAGTATCCTGAAACTCACTCTTCAGAAACATCGTGGCATGTGTTGAGTCTTGATAGTATTTTTCCAAATGACACAGATGATCTAACTCCTTTAGTGAAGTGACCAGTTCCTTTTCATATCGCCTTGATTGATCCAATGTGGCATCCATGATAGCCATCCCTTTTTTTATGGACAAATCGGTAAGTGCGGACACAAACAGATCTCCCTAGCTTCACTATGAAACTAGAACAAAACAAAACAGTGCACTACTCTTTCCTTAGATTTCAATTATCAAATGAGAAATGTATTTAGAGCATACCTTTTAAATATCGAAGATCCGATTTCACCAATGCAATACAAGATCCATCGCGAGGCTTATGGAGAAATATATGGAAAGAAACACAAGCCAACAAAGACAAGAATAACATAGTCTATTTGATATGAAACTATGTACATGATCAAGGAATCATACAATATGGACAAATAACATTCATATAGGAAAGAAAAGGATATCTGTATTAAATAATGTGGAAGAAATATACAACCAGATGCCTTGATGTTGTTAGTTTCCTTCCAACAGTTCCTTTCTTCCCACGCACTTCTTCTCCAAGGATTCTGAGACTATGGATCTAAAAATCACTCACAATCTATCTTGACTAAGCAAAGCTCAAAGCCACTCTAACCAAGCTAACAATCTCAAGCCAAATTTCTAATATAACTTTCTCCATGAGATCTCCTCTCCTTTTATAAGTTGAAGAGGATAAGGTGAGGAGGTTAGGATGATCCCACTAAATCATAAAAGCGAGTAAGATCCAAACCGATCAAACGCCACCTCACCATAGAATATTCTCCTTCTAGAAGCATCGAGAAGATGTTCTTTTTTGCCACGTACGAAAATCATCACACCCCTAGAACTGAGTAGAGTGCGGCGGCGTCACAGGATACTTTTAGTATAGCATGCAATGATCTGGGATCATCGCACCCCTATCATTAGGTAGGATGCGACGATCCTCCTTAAGAGGATTTTTACAAAGGAAAAGACAACTGCTTCTCTCAATCAAAGTTCTTATCCCTTCTTTCTTCAAGAATTTGGGCCACTGATCCTTCTAAAGACAAAGGATAGCTTTAAATCTTTAATTGTCATAGGGGTGATGACAATAATGTGTAACACCTACGTTGATGAGATCATACATCTTTGCATGTTCTGTACTTAGTAGCTTCTCCTCAGTGGTGATGAGAATTGAGCTATCCAGCATGAGTATTCGCTTCTTGGTGGTCCTATTCATGATAGATTTCCTCTTCCTGTCATAAGCGATCGCATGTATATCAATGACCTCATCAATAGGCTCAGGGATTTGTTGTTCTCCCCAGGTTAGAGTGTTCCCCGAGCTCCCTGCTATGTGTATTTGTTCTAGGATTGGTTCCTGGACTTCTTTCACATGCTCTGATGGATTGAACTTCGTTTGTTGTTCATCAACTCGTGAGGTACCGAAAAAAATTGAAGACATTATGTAATACACCATGGCAGCAGTCTCAAAAGGTTTAATTTCAAGGGGCAGGCTGCAATACAAGCTGTAAAACCTTTGATTAAAAACATACAAAACTTCATTTTTTCCCCTTCTCAAAGTAGTGAACTCATGTAGGTACTGATCCAATGACTTGTTCTCACCCCAACACTTTAAAAATGTGTCATATAGTTCATCCCATGAACCAATGGAAACAAATTCCATATTCTTGAACCACAAGGTAGCATCTCCAATCAAAGATTTAGAGAAAAGCCTCATGATAATATCTTCATGCAATATTTCCAAATTATCGATGAAGTCTTGAAAGGCTGACAGACGCTCTTCTCTTGTAGTGTTATCTTTTCTAGAAAAAGTAGGTAGGTAGTCTATAAATCCGGGAGGGTAAGGATGAACAAAGGATGACATCTTTAGAGGTCCAAACATCTTTCCCCTAACCTTAAACTGGAATTTAGTGGGTTGTTGAACACTAGAAGGTTGTTGGTAAAGATCAAAGGAGTCGTAGCCTAAATTGAATTAGTTTTATTATTTGCAAAAGGACAATAATCATTTGGTGCATGTTGAATTTCAACACGCTGGTTACCAACAATAGAGGGAATGGCATAAGGTAATAAATCAACTTTAAAATCTGGAGAGGGGAGAGAATCGTAAGGTTCAGACTGATTAAAAAAGTGTTTATGAACCTCATCTTCTTCAAGTGTTTGAAGTGGATGGATATATTTAACATTAATGACATGGGAAGGGGGTAAATCTACTTGTTTGAAAAAGGAATATGCAAGACCAGGTTGGTGGTATTTAGAGTATACAAAGCAGATTATGATTCTCCTAATGTGTGCAGGGAAATTCAAGAAAGAATGACAGATAAAGAGCACAAGTTCCAGAAAGAAATTTAGAACTTGATACCTAAACTTGTCTCTGCCTTCGATTTCTGTCCAATCTTGTTCCCACAATGGAGTCTTCCAATAGGTTTTTCTTCATGGAGTCGCCAAGTATATGTTTATAGTTAATTTTCTGTATCCCTCTCTTGTCTACCATAAAGAGCTGGATCTATGTCATTCTTCCCAGGGAACTCTTGGATCTACTCAAATCCGTCCCTGGCAACGATGCCATTTATGTTATCACTCCAAAAGTCACCCTAGACTGTAATCAGGTGAGCTTGGTAGCATCAAAATATTATATGTGAATGTATGAGTATTTTAAAGGGTCAAATGGAAAAGACTCGAAATGATAATATCCTAACTCAGAAATAGAGCTAACATGTACCAGCAAATAAGGTCTTGACTAACTTCAACTAGTATTTTGGGAGTAAATGTGGATAGAGGGAAGACTTGAGTGAGAGGAATGTAAAGGCTACTGCAAACATCAGGTCTACAAGAGCCCAAGGGAGAAAGTTTCTTCAAACAAGATCTTCTTGAAATTAGAAACTAAGAAACTAAATAAACGCCATGACAATATAATGATCAAACATCCACCGTAACATTATCATAGTTATCCATGTGAAGCATTCAAGACATGAACATTTAGCATTAGAAGCATATAGGATGAAATAGAAGCTGATTTCTATTAGTCAAAAAGTCTTAATTCCAATACACTGTTAGATCACAGTCACTTCATCAAAAAAAAATATTACAGTCTGGGGAGCCTTGCTCAACCATCTGAACCCCTCCCTACATTTGGAACATAGATTTATAATAAAAAGGAAAGGCAATGGCTGGAGGTGCGTTCTATCCCTTCCTCACATTGGATTCTTCAACAACATCTATCCATCTAACACCTGTGCTAACAGTTATTTAACAAACTTCTATAAAAAAGGAAATGTACTGGTAACAGATCCAAAAATATTTAAATGGCATTTCCTCCCTTGATCCTCATTGATGTGTCTCCTCTTGCATGCCAAGTGTCCTGTAGAAGTGGTAAGCTGTTATCATGTTGCCAGCTACTATCTCATCCATTCTCCACATCATCAACCACCTAAAGAGTAATGAATTCGAACTCTTTGATTCCAGGTGCCAATAGGTAGCACCATTCTGGTGTATCTCTGCGTAGAATTCAGCCTCTGTCGAATATTAGGTAGCGCCTGCTAGAAATTTGGTAGCACATTGTGAAATACACATCTCCCAGGGGAGTAGGTAGCGCCCAGGAAATTTACAATTCCCAAGAGAAAACACAGTGCCCAGGAAAAAATGTAGTGCCTAGGAGATTTGGCAGTGCCCATGTATCTCTTCTGCAAGTTCCACAGCGCACCCCCTCTACACATCCATGCCTGGAAACAATAGAATAGGAAATAATATTAGGAACATCATTGTGTACATCATATATACATTTATCTCTTCGACACCTGCATAATCACTTGGCACCTCGTAACTTGCATTCCATTTTAAAAAATGACTCAGGGAACATATCCCACATGTCTCAGGAAATTAGAGACTGTTGTCTTTATATACACAAATGATCGCATATCATATTTGATGAGACAAGTGGAAAGGAATCAGGCTTGGCACTTGCACTTGGCTTTGTGTGTTGACTCTAGAATTGGGCATGTTGGTCCCCTAAAATTTTGTTAAAATCCATAAAACCCAAGAGGCCTATAGACTTAGGCATAAAGGAGTTTGGTATATTCATAACTTGGGCCTACAACTTGACTCTAGATATTCTAGACTTAAGTATATGCAATAGATTTTATTTGTAGTGTGACTTAGGCATTTTAAAACACACACCACTCATTTTTTATAATATGAGATTTAAAAAATATAAAAAACAAATAAATATTTTTTATAATTGAAAATCCACCAAGCATAGACTAGGGTTTACCAATTTATTTTTTTAGTGCAGTTCAAGAGGGCAAAGTCAACCCGGAGGGTGTGCTTGCGGGTGGTGCATTTCTCCCTAGGGGTTATAAGGCAGCCGACAGGATTCGACCCCATGTCACGCGAGTACGATACTGTCGTTGTTACCGATTCCCCTAGTTACAAAAAAAAAAAGAAAAAAAGAGGGCAAAGTCAAAGGATTTATGGGCAAAAGTGATCAAAAGGAACTTGTCAAGACAAATTGGGGGATTTAAGGTTTGGAAATTGGAAAACACTCAAAGGGATTTTGATAATTTCAACATAAACATGTTGAAGACGCTCTGAAAATATATTAGAAAAATTGAGTGCTAACATCAGGAATTAAAGAAATTACTAAATGCTAAAATTATCTTTTAGGTTAGAAACTCTGCTTGGGTAGCAAATTTGGTTCCAATCAGGAAAATGTCTGGGGAGATCCGCCTATTTGTGAATTTCAAAAACCTCAACAAAGAATCTGAAAAGGACAACTAACCAGTTCCACCGATGGAGCAACTCTTCCAGACTATGTATGGTTTAGATATTTTCTCCCTTCTGGAAGGTTTTTTAGGCTAAAACCAAGTTCTAGTTTTAGAGGAAGACCGATTGAAAAATACATTCTGAATGAAGTGGGCAATATTTTCTTATAAACACATGCCCTTTGGGTTAGTCAATGTAGGGGAAACCTTCCAAAGGGACATGGATGTATCTTTTCAGGGACTAATCAACAAATGTGTTGTAGTTTATTTGGACAACGTGACTCTATATTCAAAGAATAGAGAATATCCCATCCAACACCTAACCTAGATTTTTGAGAGGTGTACGAAATATGGTATATTGTTGAACCCTAAGAAAACTATCTTTGGTGTCGAAGAAGGAAAACTACTAGGTCATATTATATCCCAAGCAGGAATTTGCATAGACCCAGAACGAATTAGGGCAATAACCCAACTTCCCTTACCCCACAAAAAAATGGCTATGCAATCCTTCTTTGGGAAAATCAATTTTGTGAGGAATTTCACCCCCAATTTCGCTGAAACTATCAAACCCTTGCAAAAAATGATCCACAAAGATGATGATTTTAAGTGGGATGATGAATGAAAAAGTGATTTCAACAATATTAATACCGCGATATCTCAAGATCCAGTTTTGCGAAGTATTGAATTTAGCAGAGATTTTTTACTCTATACATTTGCCTTCGACCAATCATTAGCCACGGTATTGAATCAAAAGAATGATGAAAAAAATGAGGTGTCGGTATCATTTATGAGAACTAATCTCCAAGGGGTTGAACTAAACTACCCTTCCATAGACAAACAGGCTTATGCAGTGTACAAGGCAGTGAAACATTTCAGATCTTATATCCTAAAAAACCACACCAAATTTATCGTGCCTCATCTAGCAGTCTGATCCCTATTCACTCAACACAATATGGGGTAAAGAAGAGTAAACTGGATGGAAGTGGTCCAAGAATTTGATCTAGATATAAAAACTGCCAAATTGGTTAAAGGACAAGGATTGTGTAAACCGGTCGTTGAAGCCTAGGACTTAGTAAATGAAGACCCTGGATGGGAGAATGAATTGGAATTATTGTGTAGTGAAGGTTTATATATTCCCCTAGGGTAGGAGTCTTGGTATGAGAAAATAAATTATCTCCTGCATCATGGGACTTACCCTGAAAAATGAAACCCTAAGGAAAGGAGAGCTCTCAGACTAAAATCAACACAATATCGTCTCATCAATATGGTCCTCTTCCACGTTAATTATGATGGGGTAATTCTAAGATGTCCCAAACATGAAGAAGCAGACAAAGTTATGAAGGAAATCCATGTTGGTCTTGCAACAGGACACTTTGCAGGGAATACCACCACTCACAAGATACTAAGAGCCGGCTATTATTGGCCTACTCTGTTTAAATATGCCCACACACATGCTAGAAACTGTAAAACTTGTTAAATGAGCATGGGGAGGGAAAAGAGAGAAGTTGTCCCTCTCCAACCTATGGCTATCTCCAGACCATTCGAGCAATGGCGGTTAGAATTCATAGAATAAATTACACCAAGCTCTTCAAAGAAACATAGATACATACTAACTGCCATAGACTATTTCATGAAATGGGCAGAGGTCATCCCTCTGACTCATGCAAACGAAAAGGTGGTAATCCAATTAATAGAACAACAACTGATCACAAGGTTCAGTATGCCTTCTGTTCTTGTTTTTGATAATGCCGCTTATTTTTCTTCCACCCGATTAACAGATTTCTCTCTATACAAAGGAATCATAATCAGATACTCTGCAAACTACTATCCACAGGAAAATGGAGTGGCAGAATCAACCAATAACAACCTAGTAAGGATATTAAAGAAGATAGTTGCAGACAATCAAAGGAATTGGCATAGTTCACTTCATAATTCCTTATGGGCCGATAGGGTAACACCCAAGGAAGCTATAGGGAATTCCCCATACTTTTTGGTATACATACAAGAATCCATTCTCCTGAACAGACCATATCTTCCATCTCTTCATCTTTCTCAATATTCTATAGGAAAATCCTCATCGGTTATTCAACAAAGAATTGATACCCTCCTCATGCTGGAAGAAGAAACGAAGACATAAAAATCAAAGTTCATTTCTCATCAAAAGATAGTTAAAAGGTGGTTCGACAAGAATAAGACCAAAGAGAAGAATTTTGATGTAGGAGACTTAGTCCTAAAATGGGACGGAGCGAATGAGACGAAGGGAAAACATTTGAAGTTTCACCGGGGTGACTTCGCCGGGGCTATGGATGCTCATTGGAAATGGAGCAACACCGTAGCAAGTGAATGGTGATAAATAAAAGGCTTGGTTCGAGTGAATTCTTTCTTCGGCTCTTGTCAAAAGAGGGCATGGGTCATGGTTAAAGGGAACAAAGGTGGAATAAAGGTTGAAACCCCATAGGCAAGACCAAAGTCATGAACTGGGGGAATTTCAAATGCAAGGATAGAGGAGGCTCTGATAAAACTAGTTAAGTTCTTAACTAGCTTCTGCAACAGCTGAGTCTGGGGGTGGAACAAAGATTCTGATTTCGCCCAGTAATTCGCCATTTGTTGAGCACTCAACACACCCTAAAATCCTTATCAAAATTTTTCACTTTTGGGTACCACTTGTTTCTTCACTATCTGACTGGATTTCATTTTTTGGGAAATGGTTTATCTTTGTTTTGTTTTTCATGTCTCTTATCACCTAGTTAGGTTTTTTTGAACTTGTGAAAACTCATGTCTAAGAGACCTTAACACCTGAATTAAGAATCAAAAGCTAAACACTGTACCTAATGCACTTAGGTTCAGCGTTAGAAATAATTCAAGTAAGTAAAGGAACCACACAAAAAAAATAGTCATCGAGCGTTGATCCTCATCGGCATCGGCAAAAGGAGGTTTTGGTTTGTGTAATTTATTTTCATAAAGGTTCGAGAGATATCCCATTCCCTTTGGCATCGAAAAAATACAAGAAATACAGACGTTAAAAAAGGATGTAAAGAAATCGTCGATAGTTGATGATTGATGCGCTTTATCAGACTTGAGGAAATCCAGAAAGGTTACAACAATCATTTTGATCACGATAAACTTATCGTCGATCGTCGATCCCTGATGCATTTTCGACATCGAGAATTTTTCGAGGGAGCCAATCCGAGATCACTTTGGTAAGTTTATCGTCGATCGCCGATCCTTGACACTTTTCGGCGTCGACAAGTTAGGATTGGGATTTAGAACATATGGATTAAATAAATTCCTGACTTTGATTAACACGAGCGAATGAAATCACTGGTCTCGAATGCCATGTGTCTCTACCACGTAAGGGGGATGTACAGTCTAGTTTTATCCCGAGTCATATTTTTTGGTTCCTTGGGTCCTAGTCACACCTCCTAATCATCTTTGCCATGTCAGCATTGTACTACAAGATCGATCGATGTTAGATATTTTGCAAGAGGATATCAACGAAAATGTTCAAGGCACAATCCTGACCCCCGATCCACCAACTAAAAGATCAGAACGATGGGATGTTTGAGGCATAAGATACAATCATATTTGGACATTTAATAGACCAGTTAATGCTCGATACCACATTTTTTGCTACCGTGTGTGCCGATCAAAAAAAAACAATTTGAAACCGTCGATACAACACATTACCACCCGCGCATGCGCCATCAACCCACGATGAATTTAAGTTTAAACATCTTTGAATATCTGGTGGCATATTTAATGAAATTACACTCATAACCCGAATTGAATGGATGATGCAACAAGGTAAGTACATCCCTGTTTAAATATCTAGAACGGTTTTTTGAACCAATTCATCTTGCGCACAAGTTGAAATCCATAGCATTCAAAGGAGAAAAGCGAGCATCTCAAGAATTTATTGACCCTTTGATAATCAAAACTAGGTTTAGCAAGCTATAGAGGTGTGTGTTCAAGTTTGTGAATTCAGTAATCGTAATTTATATATACATTCAGTTTCTTACACAATATCTAAACTCTGCTCTAGTTGTAGGAAAAATGACGCCAAGAAATCCAACCACCAGATGCTCTCCAAGGGCGCCGAAGCTAAAGGAAGATGAAATAGGTGAAGGTTCTTATCCGAGGACCACAAGGAAGTTGGAGTACACTCCTAGGGCAGAGCCTATCATCAAAACATTGACAAAGAAAGATTTTTCCCAACCTCCAGCCTTCGGTGATATTGAAGCAAGCACCGGGTCCAAAGTAATGCTCCCATAGTGGGGGGATATCTTTAACATGATTAGCCAAGAAGAATAAAAATAATATATCCCAAATAATGACCCATATGTAAGGGTGCTCAATGAACAGGTGTTCTCAAACATTTGATCGTCGTATTTACACATAGTGGCAAATAGAACCTCGATTTTCCCCTGCATAGAGGTTTTGAAATGGCTCATCAACCACACAGATGGGAAGAAATTCTTGATCAACGATGAGAATGGTAGATGTGTTGGATTTTTCCTCTTGACAAAAGTCCAAAAATACTATAAACTCAGGGACCCAGAGGAGTGACACAACACGGACTTCGTGGTGAAGTTCTATGAGTTCCATAAAACCAACTTGTTGATGGCCTCATGGTGGAAGGAGGACAAGAAGTTCACTAACTAGAGAAATGGCTGGTATGGACTAATCAACCCGAGGGAAATATACATCTATTTGATGGCTCTCCTCTGTCAGTTATATGGAGAAAAGGATTTCTCCAAGTTTTCAGAAGCATGGATGGCTTTGGAGTACACAATGGAAATCGTCGGGAGCAGCTTAAACTGGGGAGAGATAATATCAAAAAAATTAAGCATCTATGCACAATAAGATCAAACACTGAAGGAAGGAGAGGCACCAAATTTCTACATGGCCTCATACCTACTTGATTTCATGTGCACAAGGAATGTCTTCACTGTCATGAATCTAAGACGACATGTTGCGAAGCTCCCGGTCCATGTATACTTCAACATTCTATGGGAGAATAGGTACAAAATATCTTATGCACTCATCTGTGATGAATTAATTGCCTGCATTCATTTTAGTATTTTTAAGAAGGAATTCCCAAGACTATCTGCAACAGCCAAGAAAATGATAGCCAAGGTAGGACATTGGTACTTGGACGAATGCTCAACCTACATCAGGGTGTTCAGGGCCACCAGAGCACCACATCTCCTACCCGCTCATGTCCCAGACTAGCTCGTTGTGGGAGGAATTTGTTATGATACCATCCTGCAAGGATATAATGCCACATTGGTTAAATAAAATAAACGAGCTTTTATACCTTACAATTTTCATATAGGGTTCTATCCGGTGAAGGATACTGCTCAATCCAAACAAGAGGGGATTAACAAACTATAATTTAGATTCCATATAGTTTGATTCTGCAAGAACTATCCTAAAGGCTTGGTCCCCCAACACACTTCGCAAGTATCATCCTACTGGTCGTATGCTCATGATGAGTTTGAGGATGAAATTTTCACAGAGTGTGCCCAAGATTGGGACGAGGTGGTCCAAAGAATGGCCAACCCAAATAGGACCAGGTTTAAGGCCATGAGCATGGATGAATAGGTTGAAATTATAGATCATTCAGCTCAAGAGGACCTCATAGCCAAGGAAGAAATCAAAGTGTTGGAAAAAACTGAGGCACATAGAAGGGGATTTCTCTTGATAGAAGGGGCACAGAGAATCATTGATCAATTGAAAAATGATCCTGATCTGGTAGAGATGGAGAGGGTCCCCTCTCATGACCCAGTTGAAAACCAAGGGGAATCGAGTGGCCTAGAGCCGATACAGATTGAAGAAACCATTAGGTCAGATAACCCTGAAGATCCACCACCACAGGTTGGATTGCCTGGGGAAGTTTCAGCTTGGCCCAAGATAGCAAGGACATCAGGGAGAACAAGTATACCAAATCCCATGTTCGATTTAATAAAAATCTAAGATGATGATGAGAGTTCATAGGTGTCCCTGGTCACTTTGGTGAAAATTACAGAGGATAAAGAACCTGAGAAACCATCTTCCCTGGGTCTCGATGCTTCAATTCAGAGCCACCCGCATAGCGAGCATGAGGTATAAAGTGCCTTGGACGTTGGGCCAATTGACATATCGAGAACACCAATGGATAGCTCAATGGATGAGCTAGGATCAGGAGAACAAGAAGGATAAATTCCACAACAGGAAATCAACATTTCAATAGACGATTAAAAAGTAAGTACCAAACATGCCCTTGATTCCTCAGTTTTGGCTGGTACCTTGCCAGATGATGAGCAACGACCAGAGGTCTATCCATCAAAAAACATAAGAATAGGTTCAAGAACCCAACCTTGAACAGATACACACAGTCAAGAGCCTAGGAAATACTCTAACTTGGGGAGAACAACAAATCTCTGAACCATTTGATGAGGTCGACGATATAAAATAAATCGCCTACGAATGAAAGAGGAAAGCCATCATGAAGAGAACCACTAATAAGAGGAAGATTACATTGGACAGTTTGATCCTCATTGGTGTTCTCATTTGTCACTTGGGTGAGAAAAACAAGGGCACTTGCATGCCTAGTTGGGCCTGCTAAACAAGACAAAATTTAGTGAATGGTTTAAATAGGCCAAACACATGTAATAAACAAATAAACAAACTAAAAAACTAAGGAAATAAAAACGAGAATGCATAAGAAACTTAGAACCAAAAAAAATCAACTAATGACTAAGATTATGACACCAATGAATAACTATATTAGTTGGGAAAACACCATAGAGAAAAAATAAGGACTTATGGGTCCCCTCTTCCTCCTTGGGAGGGCTCTTGAGTTCCATAATGGAGATCTCTTCTTACAATGGAATAAAAATGATAGATGATGAAGAAAATCAATGCCTATTCCCTCAATAGGTGAGTGGAAAGGCCTATTGCAATGATTCTTGAATGCTCCAAGGAGAAAAGAAGATTCTCAAGGGAGGATCGAGGCAACATAACAATACTATGAATATATTGGTTTCTTAGTGCACCCATGGCTTCCATTTATAGAATTTCTTCAAGGTAAAATTCAACTAGTTCTTAGTGTGAACAAGGGGCCCTTTAGGGCACCCTTTGGTTCTTGACCTACCCTCCATTTGTATTTCACTCAGATTTGAAGGTCAAATCAAGTTGGGAGTTGGTCCATAAGTGGTTCGAGGGCTGACAAGAACCATAAATGCGTCATTCATAGGAGTGTGTGGATTTTCTTGTACAGAATCGCACATATGGCACATTGTGCATCCTACGAGCTTTGTTGGCCCATGCACTGTGCGCATGCTTCCTTTAGTGAGTTTGTGCATGTCAGTTTTTGCCCAATTGTATAGTTTTTTCCTTTTGAAATGTAATTTTTTGTTGTAGGTGAACTAAATGATGTTGGCATTGTTATATTTATGTAACCATTTGTGTGCAATGTTGCAGGCGAAATTTCAGTGATAACAGATGCCCCTGATGTGTGAGGTTAGGAGAAAATGTATAGCCAAAATACATCAATGTTTCTTCTACTGAGAGTGTCATTGTAATGAAGAGTACTGAGAAGAACTGCAAGAGCGATCTGTTGGAGGGAGAGGAGAAAATGTGGGACCCAAACCTTTATCTAGGGAGAAAAAATAAAATTTGTATACAAACGAGGTAGGCATGCCCCATGCTCGTGTCATGTAACTCAAAATGTAAGACAATAAATGAAGTTGTATGCTGATGTAGATATCTGTAGTGCCCTTTAGGGCAGTTTGATAACAATAGATGACAATTCTAAATGGTGAAAATACTATGAAAAGAGGAAAGGACTCCTTTCAAAAGTATCAATGACTCGTAGGCATTGATGGCCTAACAAATTCAGAGGCCTTCAACTGGTATAAAAAAAATTCAATAGTCGCATAGTAATACCCACCATAACATGAGATTTTGCTGAGGTCGAATGTTATGGGGGTCAACGAAATCAAATAGAAATGATGTTTCTCTTTGTGCCATCTGAGACTCCTCATTGTAAAGGTAATGAGAATCAAGATATTGTCCCCCTTCTGGAAACTGTGTTGATGTCAACAGAAAGGGAGACGTGAATCCAAGAAGAAAAGGGATTCGTTAAATCCACGAAAATAAGATCAGGGACTGATAGGGAACATGGAAGAAGTCAAGATGTGGTGAGACTTAAGAGTGCACTTGGTTGGGGGTATGTTTGAAGGGTGATTGGTAGCAACCATAAAATTGTATCTAGTGTCAGGGAGATGACTAGATATGGGGTTAAATTGTGCCAAAGGCTTGAAAAAGTGAAAAAACTCAGAGATCAAGGGTACATGGACTTTGGAATGCTCAGGTTTTGTGAATGATTTCAAAAATGGAGAGTGGATGCCCCAACCAAGGTCAACATGGGTTGCATTGCTAGAAAAAGAAGGTCATCAAAGGTGATGACAAAAAGCTAAGTAAATGCTGGAAACAAGGTCTTTTTACAATTACCAAATAAATAAAAAATAATTTGGGATGAGTGTACAGATATAGAAACAGGTGCCCCAATGCGATATGGCTCAGCCTGTAAGGGCACAAGTTGTAAAGAGAATTGTCGTAGGGTGGGGGGCCCCATGGGTGGGTTTCTATATGAGGTAAATGAATGGATGGAAATTTGCATATGGGAAAACTGATGGTGTATGAGGTGGAGGGATAATGATACTAAGGAGGTGCAGTCAAATATAATCAAGATGAGATAACGCCAGAGTCCATTGGGAAAGATAGCAATGTGATGAGAAGAAGTATGTGGCTTATTCTCAGAATTTCATAAGACTATCGAGACTCCCATCCCTAGGGAGTGAAAGCAACATGAGTGTAAAATTGTCGAGGCGAACTATGAATGGTACAAATCATGTGGGGAGAGTGATACTGGGTGACAGTGCCAAAATGAAGCGGAGGTGATGGTACTGCAGAGCCAGATGTAAGGACCCTAAAGGTAAACGTCGGAGGGTGTGACTGGGAGATGCACTTGATATTCAGAGGGAATAATTACATTCCAGTGTTGAACATACACCTGAAGAGGCTTTGTCGTCTGTGATGACCAAGTACCTGCACACATGAAAAACAAAATACCTGACGTGAACAATATTTGATGATAAATAACATATAAAAACTATTTGATAATTTTGAACATGTGCATGCATACCTAGACGTGATGTGAGAAAAATTCTCCCCTGCGTCCAAGTTCAGATGATGACCCAAGGAACGTGACTGTGTAGATGGCGGGACCATGATCTTGTGGCTAAAAACAGATCAGGAAATAGAGGCCCTGGGCTCCTATAACAGAGTGTGGAAGTTTGAAAAAATGGACTATATATGGTTGGTGGGCCCACAATGCCACCTGATTCGTACTTGTCACTATAGTGATTTGACAAGCGTATTTGGAGGAGTTTTGGAGCTTATAGGAGCTTGAATCGACTGATCTGGGAGTTGCGAGAGTCAGGTTAGTGGTCCCATCCTCCTGCATAGCATAAAATTCCTATTTTTGAGTTAGGGGTCGTACGGATGGCCGTAAAAGGGTAGGTTTAGGGGTGGTAATATTGATAGTATCTAAATATTGAAGTACCAATGGTGAGGTGATAATATGTGATTGAACATGGGTTAAATGATGACCTCAGTACGCAATAATCAGAGGACATATTTATGTAAAGTGAGCACGTGAGTCACAGAGAGCGCAAGGGAATCTCATCCGCTCGGGGACTAAGGAAGAGACATAGCGAATATCAGTGACGTGAGCACTAGTAGGGGGTAGTGGAGAGGGCTCTTGTTAAAAGGTTTGGCATTTTGCAACTAGTGTCTGGCGAAATTGAGGTAGATCTTGGCAATGATGAATGTAGTGTCCATATTCTGAACATATGGCACAAGCGAATTTGGTTCAAAACCCTTTACTGCCTATAGTGGGGGACATTGTAGTAGTACTAGATGTACTTGGTGAAGCTGTGAGAAATGTGGTTGATCAAGGGAGTTGGATCAAATAGCGTAATTTAGGAAGAGTGAGACATCTATTGCTGGGGTGTCCCTCTTTTTCGCATAGTGCACAAGGAGGTTGAACTCAGGGAGGAAGTGGAGCCGTGGGGTCTTTCGTCTTTCATCTGACCCCATTATTAGAAGTGGTTGTTATCACTGAAATTTCGTCCGCACAGGTCGACAAGAACTCAACATCATCAACACAGAAAAACAATCATCCATGGCACAAGGATTAACTCCACAGCACATCAAAAGGGCCAAAACTATACAAAGTTGGCTAAAAAGATTAAAAA
>JZKD02S0179262.1:104699-129796 GCA_000966675.3 Picea glauca
TCTGATACCAACTTGATCTAAAAATGAAGAAGACTTGTATTCTTGAAAATATTTGCAAGTAAAATTTATGTGTTAAAATGCAAATGGATCAACTTTGCAACACAAATTTAATAGGTTTTACTCATTCAAGATGCATATAAACAACAGCATAATCAATGAACAGAAAACACATAACACATCAAATGATAAAGGAGTTCACCCCTCTCTTGGGCGACATCTCCTGGTCCAGCTTCCAATGGATCATTTGTATTATTTTCTCAAAGTGCTCAAAAATGTGCTTTACAATGCTCAAAATTCCAAATAGAATGGTCCAATGGCTTCAGAATGTCCAAAAACCCCTACCTGGGCTTTTTCAGCACCTCATTTGGCCAAAAAATGAAGAAGGTAGGCTTCCTGGAAGTCCCCCCTTCAAGCTTGTTGTCTTTGCATCTACAAAACGCACCTCCCTTGGCTCAACCTAGCCCACACACATTTTAAAGTGTAAAAACTTGGCACTGGGTGCAACCGCACAACCAGTCCAAACTGTCAAGCGGTTACGCACCAGCATTAACTACCAAGGCCTGTGGGCACATGGTCACCACATGACTGCGTGCTATTACACAACAGGGCTAAAGTTTCAAACCGTTTACATAACCGTAAGGTTTAAACCCGCGTGCATACATGTTGGTCACATGTTAACCAAACCATGCACATTCAAATGGTTACAACATATATTACGGTGGGTCTAACCACTGTAGCACCAGTCGTATGCAATACAATATATAACCATGGGTCGGGGCTTAGCCCCAGCCCGGTTCACGCCCCAACACACATTTTGACAATGTTAAATATATTACAATGCATTTATATATTAAGTAACATGTGTGGGCGTGCCGGTTGGGTGGCCTCTCCCAAAGCTTTACCCTGCCCGGAGGTCACGGGGTCGACTCCTGCCAAGTGCAAAGATTTTAACCAATAAACAGGTAACACGTGGCGGCCATTGATTGGGCCATGTGTTGCCATCCCATTCCCTACCAACAAACCATGTCACATGCCAACTGTCCCAATAACTGCCTACCACATGTCGTACGACCTGCCAAGTCAGCATCCGTATGGACTGTATAGTCAGCATCCATTTTTTTTGTCTGTTTGCCATTTTGAACAGAACATGATATCTCTCGCTCCTGACATCTGCTTGAACCCAAATGAGTTGCATTGGGTTCATAATGACGAGGCCTATGCTCTCGTTCGATTTGAAGTGATTCCGAGAACTTTGCATTTTTGAGCAAAATTTGATGCCCTGATCATTATGGGTTCCCTCTTCCTCCTTGGAAGGGATATTGAGTTCCCTAATGGATAGATCTTCTTACAATGGAAGAAAAATGGCAAATGATGAAGAAAATCAATGCCTATTCCCTCAAGAGGTGAGTGGATTGGCCTATTGCAATGATGCTGGAATGCTCCAAGGAGAAAAGAGGATTCTCAAGGGAGGATTGAGGAAACATAACAATACTATGAATATATTGGTTTCTTAGTGCACCCATGGCTTCCATTTATAGCATTTCTTCAAGAAAAAATTCAACTGGTTCTTAGTGTGAACAAGGGGCTCTTTAGGGCACCCTTTGGTCCTTGACTAGCCCCCCATTCGAATTTCACTCAAATTTGAAGGTAAAATCAAGTTGGGATTCATTCCATAAGTGGTTGGGGGGGAGACAAGAACCATAAATGCATCGTTCATAGGAGTGCGTGGTTTTTCTCATAAACATTTGCACATATGGTGCATTGTGTGCTCTACGGGCTTTGTTGGCTCGCGCACTGTGTGTGGGATTCCTTTAGTGAGTTTGTGCATGTCAAATTTTGCCCAATTGTATAGTTTTTTCCTTTTGAAATGCATTTTGGTTTTGCAGGTGAACTAAATGTTGTTTGCATTGTTGTATTTCTGTAACCATTTGCGTGCAATGTTGCGGATGAAATTTCAATGATAACACTCATCACCATAGAGGAGAAATTGATTAGCAAAGAGCATGCCAAAAATTTTGAGCTTATCGACACAGGGATGGAAATCACAGATGCCTCCCTATATAGAGAAAGGAAATATGAAGAGGAGTTATTCGTTGTGATAAAGGATTTGGATCATCTGCGCCACTTGGTGAAATACTACCAGGACTCCACACAAGCCACAATGTTTTTAAGAAGTGAGTTCCAAGATGCCTATGGAAAATTCACGAGTGAGCGACACCTTTTCACTGCAAGGATAGATGACTTCCAATAAGTCACCCTTATGGCGCTAACGATATGAAAATACATGGAAAGATGGTATGAGAAGGCCCACCAAGCGGTGGAAAGAATTGATTACATCAGTGTGGTTCAAAAGGGCCAAGACATCGAAGAGCACGACATTCGGGTGCTAAGGGACAACAACATTGATCGTATAAGGAATTCAGTCGAATACTGGGTGAATATGGCCCAAGAACCTCAGCGAGAGATTCAAGAGAAATGGGATGATTGTGAAATAAGTTGGATCAAGATCAATCGGGGGATGAGAGACATCGATCTCCCAGTATTCGGCTCACCTGAGGAATTTTTCGACTTGCATGACATAGTCAAACAACATGCAGAACGAGACTCGTCTTGGACTGCAGAGATAAAAAGGGTGGCGACCATGGTGCTAGGTCAAGTACAAAAGTACATGGAGCACCCGATCAAGGCTCAAACAATATTACAACAGTTAAGTGTTAAAGTATTCAAGTATCGGGCACGAGCAGTGGAAATAAAGGAGATCCTTTCGGCTTCGATGGACCAAGACAGATTCTTGTATGCCAACACATGCGAGGAACTCTTCATCAAATGGTCAGTGTATGATAAGAGTAATCCACTTATTTGAAACCATTTGATGACTCTTAAAAGACAGAGTCATGTGGAGGTGTTTTATTTTACTTAGCTTGCACTTGGGGCAAAGACACTCATTTTTGGAATTGTAAAGAACTATTTTGGAACTACCTTAATTGAGAAGTCTTGTTTATGAACGGAGACAAACTTTTGTTTTTCATCAAAGGCATGTGTGATTGGATCTAAAGAGGAATTACTTTCGACTTTATCTCATGAATGGATGTTGTAATGAGTAAGAGTTTCTGAATCTATTGATAAGTTAGGTGATTCAATATTTTTTATAATTCTTGTCCCTAATGATGGAAATCAAATCGTTCTGTTAGTGTGTGATTAGTGATTAGATCTAAGGAAACTATTTTTCTTGCCATCATTTTATTGCATGTATGTTTTCTTTCGATAAGTGTATCTCAGTCAATAATTGAAATACCAACGAGTTGATGTATTAGTACTAGTCTTGTAGCAGGTGTGAAAATATTTGTCTACATGCTTGAGAATGAGGGTTATCCTGAGCTTAGCCTTCTTCAATAGTTAAGTTTCACCCTTTTTACCTAGCTGGTTTATACCAACACCTATCTTTTTATCAGACCCATCTAATAAGAGAAAATACAAAAAAGAGAATGTTCAAACTAAAGGAGGATTTTTCATAAGAATATATTTTGTCAATCAATACGTAAATCCCATCGATTAATTGGTCGGATTGCAAGATCTGGAGAACCATTCCACTATTAAATGTTGTAGAGTCTAATTGGGCCTCAGTGTCATTTTTGGTTCCTATTGTTGAGTTAAAGGGATTTAGGACCCCTCAACGGGTTGGATTTGTGATAATGTTCAGTTACAAGTAACTAAATAATGCAAGTTATTGTTTGCGATCACATCCAGTTTCATTGATGAGGTAGAGTTAGATGTGGTTCCACTTGACATTTGTGAGATGATTTTGGGAAGTTCATACTTGTATGAAAGGAAGGAAATTTTCTATAGGGAACAAAACAAGCATCATATTTTCAAGGATCAGATTGATTTCATTGTTAGAGATCATCAGATGAAGACGATTTTGACAGTTGTCACTACAGGGCACGTGAAAATGCTAGTTAATGCTAGTATCTAGTATCCATATTTACAGCCTACAATTGAAAGTAAAATAGGTTCTTTGGTTGATGTTGTTTCTATTAAGGAGGGAAAATATGTTGATGGTTCATTCTCTTTCACATCTGTATATTCTGTTTTGTTTTTTAGTTTGTTACTAGTCAATGGAGTATTGTTAGTAGTTGCAACAATGAATGGTGAAGTTTGTGAATATAAGGGAATGGTTAACTTGGTCAACAATGTGGTTTCAATATTCATTATTATTGTGATGATTCAGGTGCTAATCATCCAAGAAGGAAGGATGGATGATATTGGACAAGTGAGGTGGAAGCATCCTCACTTCATTTCTGAATAATTCATATTTTTGGAGGTCTAAAAGTTCTTTAGTGGGGAGGTGTGATCTAGGAGGATCTGGAATGCTCAAAATTTTATCATCTAAAATTATCTTGAAAATGACTGCATTGTGTAGAGCTCGGTGATATCTTTCCAATGGCATGTGAATCACGTCAAACAAATTTTGTATGAAAAAGTTATGATCGTTTTTAGTTTTCAAGAAAACAAGGCTAAAGGAAAAAAGGGGGTGCCATGTGGCACCACTAGAAGGGTGACATGTGGAACATCCATATAGGTCATACGACATTGATGTGGCAACATCATAGGGCACCATATGGAATGTTATACAACTGGGTTGGAAGGTTGTACAAGGTGACATGGAAATCATATATTCATAGGTGGACCAATTGGCGTTGGACACGTGGAATGACCATACATCTGGAGGCTATACCAGTGGACCAATGAAAATTTTCCATGTGGAAGCCTCCCATTGGATTTTATGGTTAATATATTCCAAAATTATGGTGGGTAAAAAATTATCGAACCCTCAATCTCATGCATGAAAAAACAACGACTTACAGATATACCAAAGCATGTGACTTGAAATTCATATGGAACAAATTATATTTAAGTTGTGTAATGGTATATTTGGCGGGAAAATTTGACCAAGAGATATACCCCAATCCCATGGTATCCAATGTAACCATATGCCATATATTTGCGGGGGCATTAAGGTTTATGCCACGAGATATATGTATTAAAACACAATACTATATATAACCAACAAATATATAATCACGTGTGAAAGGGGGAGGGGTCTGTGGGTTTGAACCCACGACCTCCTTCCCCATATGCCAAAGTTTTATACAATGTGCCAAAAGAACCTTTTGTTAAGGGAAACCAATGGTTTAACATTTCAATTGATTCCAATGTTAGCGTGAAGGTTGGGTCATGGTTTTGGTCGACCTAGGATATTTAACCAGCAAAAAAACCAATGCATGGGACATGGAAAATGCATGCTAGTTTGTAGAGAATATGCATTGTAATTCATTCCAAGTCAATATTTTCCACATTTTGTGTGCAATAGGTGTTCCTATTTTTGATTTGTCTCATTTTGCGTGCTATTGAGTTATTTGAGAGAAGTATAGAGTGTTTATACTCATTTTTCTCATAATTTCGAGAGGAATCTGATGCGATGTCAGTTCTGTGTAAAATTGTTATATATGAAAGTATTGGTTCATATTTTCATGCTTGATACCCATAGTCTCATTATGTGTGCAATAGGGGGTCTTTAAGCACCCGTTCAGAACATAGCCAAGTTTATACTCATTTTTCACATAATTTCGTGAGTAATTCAGTGGTGACCTTTGTTTTTGGGATTGAGCAATAGACTTGAAAGATGTCTTCAAAACATTGGTATTTGTAAGTCCATTCATTGTAATTTTGGCATTCGAGCATTAATAGAGTAGTCTCACTATTTGGAAGAAGACCCGAAGACGTAGTCCAAGATGGGTGAACTCTGTTGTCAAACTATATAATGAGCCTTGTTATTTGTTGTCTATATTTCTCTCTATTTTCGCATTCTTATTTCTCCAAGTTATTATTGGTTAATGAAGTTTATGGATAAGTAAGAGTTATTCACGTGATATTTTGCAAATAATCATAATGATCTTC
Source organism: Picea glauca (assembly GCA_000966675.3). Taxonomy (NCBI): domain Eukaryota; kingdom Viridiplantae; phylum Streptophyta; class Pinopsida; order Pinales; family Pinaceae; genus Picea; species Picea glauca. The sequence goes on from JZKD02S0179262.1 coordinate 110,658, forward strand.
ATTTCCCAAATTTAGTTGGATATTAGTGTCTTCTTAAGAACTAATTGACATATAAGGGTTTTTGGATCAAGTTGGTATCAAAGATGGCTTGACATGTATTTTCAAGTGAATGCTTACGAGGTCAAAACCTAGTCTTGGTGAAGGATAGTTTGAAGATTACATTCCTGAGATTGGTTCGAGGGGTGCATTTTTAAAGCAAGAAATGGCTTAAACAAAAGACATGGATTCTTCTAATCCAAATCCTTTCAGTACTAAAGAGGCATTCTTTTTTTCGTTCATGGAAATGAAGGCCATGGTGGAAGAAATGTACGAGGATCAAAAGAAGAAAAGGAAATCCACATAACTTCGAGAAGTAGTCGAATAATCCACATAAATTCGAGAAGAAGTTGAAGAAGCTACATAACTTCAATAATTAGTCAAATGGAAAAGAAGAACAAAAGCCTACATGTTCCCATTGCAAGAAGAAAGGACATGAGTAGGAAACATGTTGGAAGTTGCATCCAAAGACGATACCAAAGAAGTTCAAGGATAAGGGTAAATAGAAGGCCACAACCATAGTCCAGATTTTTGGATCGGATTCTAAATTTACAACTATGGGTGTTAAAGATGTATTTTTTGTTGCTAGTTCTAGTTCACATACTTCTTCTACAAAGTATAAAGTAATCCATGATGGAAGGCACATAAAATAACTATTTCATTTACAAGTTATCTCAAAGCACACTCAGATTGATACACTTGTTGATAATGGATCACACGTAAATCTTATTTCAGAGAAAGTTGTTTAGAATTTGGGATTGGAAACTAGGCCTCATCCGAGACTGTATCCTTTAGGTTGGATTTTTTATAATGTTTAGTTACAGGTAACTAAAGAATGCAAGTTACGGTTTGCGATCACATCCATTTTCATTGATGAGGTAGAGTTAGACGTGGTTCCACTTGGAATTTACAGGATGGTTTTGGGAAGTCCATACTTATATGACAGGAAGGCCACTCTCTACGGGGAAGAAAACAAGTATCATATTTTCAAGGATGGGATTGAGTTCATTGTGAGATCTCATTAAATGAAGATGAATTTGACAGTTGTCACTACAGGGCACACGAAAATGCTAGTTAATGCTAGTATCCAGGATCCAGATTTACAACCTATAGTTGAAACTAAAATAGGTCCTTTGGTTGATGTTGTTCTTATTCAAAAGGGAAAATATGTTAATGGCTCATTCTCTTTCTCATATGTATATTCAATTTTTTTTTTCAGTTTGGTACTAATCATTGGAGTATGGTTAGTAGCTAGAATAATGAATGGCAGAGTTTGTGAATATAAGGGAATGGTTAACTTGGTCAACAATGTGGTTTCAGTTTTAATTATTATTGTGATGAGTCATGTGTCCATTATCCAAGAAGGAAGGATGGATGATATTGGACAAGTGAGGCGGAAGCATCCTCGCTTCATTTCTGAATAATCCATATTTTTGGAGGTCCAATTTTTTTTTAGTGGGGAGGTGTGATCCAGGAGGATCTAGAACGATAAAACGTTGAACATCTAAAATTCTCTTGAAAATGACTCCATTGCATAGATATCAACGAGAGATTTCCAATGGCATGTGAATCGCCTCAAACAGACATTGTATGATAAAGTTATGGCCATTTGAAGTTTTCAAGAAAACAAAGCAAAATGAAAAAAGGGGGTGCCATATGGCACCACTTGAAGGGTGACATGTGGCACATCCATACAGGTCATAAAACATTGATGTGGAAACACTAGAGGGAACCACGTGGCATGTCGTACAACTAAGTTGGTAGGTCGTACAAGGTGACATGGAAATTGCACAATCTGAGGTGGACCAATCGACATTTGATGTGTGGAATGACCATATGTGGAAAACTACCATTGCCCTTCCATGGTTAATATATTCCAAAATTATGGTGGGTTAGCAAGGATCGAACCCTCAACCTCATGCATGAAACAACACCGATTTACCCATATACCAAAGCATGTGACTTGATAGACATATGGAAAAAATTCCATTTAAGTTGTGTAATGGTATATTCGGTGCTAAAAAAGGGTCGAGGGATAGCCCCCAATCCCATGGTATCCAATGTAACCATATTCCATATTCTCAAGGGTCATTAAGGTTTATGCCACCACATATATGTATTAAAACACCATACTATATATAACCAACAAATATATAACTACACGCCAAAGGGGGAGAGGTCCATGGGTTTGAAGATGTGACCTCCTCCCCCACCAATGTAACCAATGTGAAAAAGGCTCATTTTTTTATAGGAAACCAACATATTTACATTTAAATTGATGTCGACATTAGCATGAAGGTCGAGCCACGGTTTTGACCGACCTAGGATATTTAATTAACACTAAAAACCAATGCACGAGACATGGAAAATACATGTCATTTTTTAGAGGAGATGCATTGTAATTTGTGTCAAGTGTAGATTTACCTTGTTTTGCATGCAAGAGGTGTTCCTATTTTGGATTTGTCTCATTTTGCGTGTTATTGAGTTCTTTGAGAGAAGTATAGAGTGTTTATACTCATTTTTCTCAGAATTCCAAGAGGAATCTAATGGTGATGTCAATTATGTGTAAAAGTGATATGTATGAAATTCTTGGTCTAGATTGTCATGTATTAGACACATAGTCTCATTATACATGCAATAGGGGGTATTTAAGCACCTGTTTGGAACATAGTCAAGTTTATACTCATTTTTCTCATAATTTTGTGAGGATTCAATGGTGACCTATGTTTCTGGGATTGAGCAACAAACCAAAAGGGTGTCTTCAAAAAATTTGTATTTGTACATCTATTCATTGTAATTTTGGCATTTGAGCATTAATAGAGTGGTCTCACTGTTTGGAAGCAAACTTAGAGACGTATCCCAAGATGGGTGAGCTCCATTATCAAACTATGTAATGATCCTTGTTATTTTTTCTCTCTATTTCTCTCTATTTTTGCATTCTTATTTCCGCAAGTTATTATTAGTTAATGTATTTTTTGGATAAATAAGCGTTATTCACATGATATTTTTCAAATATTCATAGCGATCTTCATTTCCCAAATTTGGTTGGATTTTCATGTCTTCTTAAGAAATAGTTGACATCTAAGGATTTTCTAATCATTCAAGATTGAGTAGTGTATTTTGTTGGATAAAGAATAGATCGATGATTGTGATCAAACAAAGAGACAATCATTTGGATTTTATGTGTCGAGGTGTTAAGTATTTCAGTACCCCTGTGGTCCCAATACGATGAAGACCAGATTGATGACTGCAAATTAATTGAATAAACAATCAGATGGTTGTTGAGTTCCAGAGGTGTGCTAAGTGTTTCGGACTTCTGATGGTCCCGATATTAGGGAACTAAATCAACAGATAAGATTTAACTAAGGGTAGATCCAACAGTGGTTGTGTGGTGTGTGGTCTGAGAAGAAGATCAGGCATGAAAAGAAGGGGTTTGCATAGGTTTGTGAAGAAATTCAAGACCGGTTTCAATGGATATTTAGAGTTGAACTCACAAGTACATTTTGTGTATGTGGACAAATTCATGGAGGTAGGAATCTCTAGAAATTATGATGCGCTAATCGAGCTAAAGTGTGGAAGTTGGTGAATTTTAAGAGAAGCAGAGCTCTGCGATTTTAAGGATACATGATCATGGAATAAGAAAATATATGAACATCTCGGGGTGGTTGAGAGGTGCAAGGAAATTATGAAATTATGCAGAATGAAAGTCCTAAGATAGAGCAGTGATTCTCCATTTAAGAATATTTAAATAATCTCTTATGATGATGTGGCTGTTACAGAATGTATCTGCCATCAATAGACACAATTACAATTACAATTGACACCGAAAGATGATGCGAAGAGAGAGTATCAACAAGTACAATTGACACAGGGATGGATAACTCAAAAAGTCAACAAAGAAATAGATGGTTGACTCTAGAATAAACTTCCCTTGAACATATAACATGACACAATGGTGATTTAGAAGTAAGACACAAGAGTTGGATGAATATAGTGCAACCTAAGAGGAATTGAATTACTCTCCATGATGACTAGCAGAGTAACCATCTAAAGGAGTATCTATGACTCATATTACTAGGATGACTCCTAGGAAAGATAAAACCCAACTTTACGATGAGGACTCAAATAGGTTCCATGTTCAAGGGTGACTCGACTGACGCTACCATTTTGAGAATAGATAGATAGATGCAAGAAAGAGGCCAAATATGCAAGAGGAAGATGGTCTTGAGGTTATTGAAATAGTGGTAAGAAGGATCTAGGAAAACAATAGTGCAACGACACGAGGCATTGCGCAAGAAAAGATGCATAGGAGACCATTACGAAACGATAAAAAAAAATTAGGAACTCCCATGGGATGTGCTCAGAATTTAGATGAAGAGAGGATAATGAGGCTCCTTCATCAAGTCATGGTGGTGATAAAGGAGGGATCTCGGGCCTATGGGAAATTGTAGCATGGGCACTGAATGGAAATCTGGGTGCAAACGATGATTCTCATGGAAGGTAGGAACTACCACACAAGTTACTACATGCAAAAGGAATGACTAATGTCGCAACCCAATGGGATCCAACCTAAGGTATTGTGAGGAAAAAATGGACGGTTAATAATGCAAGACTGTGGATGCTAGGAAAAATCTATCCCTATATTCCAATTCAATAATATGTACCTCAAGTTCGGTAGAATTTGCCAACTTCATAAAAACATCGTCATAATCCTGTCAACACATGAAAACTAGATGCCAGGGTTAATTTAATTAAAAATAAAATTTAAATAATAAGCTCAAATAATTAAAAGGAACCCACTTACTTGGTCTCAAAGTGAAAAAACACATTTTGGTTCCCAAAAGTGCTATAAAACAAGACTTACCATGGTGAAAAGTTCATTCTTCATTTGCAAAGAGAGGTGAGTGGAGATCTTGAGGAGAAAAACCCTCCTCCGAGTGTGGGTGTCCACAGCTCATTATGGGGGATTTCCCCAATCATTTGGTGTGCAATCTATTTCAGGTAAAAACGATGAACCCCTTCTTAATTTTCCTTATTTTTTCATGGAATGTGTGGAGGAAATGGGCATCCCAAGGGCTTGATTTGCTAGCGACCGAGAGAGTGCCAAGAAGGAATGGGATTTGTAGGGTTGTCGCATGACTTCCATGTGGCGTCACGTAGCTCATTTCATGATGCGAATAGGTTGTCACATAATGACCTAGGTATGTGCCATGACTTGGTAGGCTACGAACATGGGTGTTTAGGTTTTACTTTGATGGGTTTGGTTGTTGGTGGATTTTATTGCTGACGAGTTTCTTGGTTTTGTGTCACATGGATGTGTAGGTAGACAGAAAGGATTATTAAGTGGAAGGAAATATCCCATGAGGATGATGACTTGTTTTCTAAGGAATATGAAGCTACTCTGGAATCTCTTCAATATTGTGGGTTATTGAAGTTCTTTTGATGCCCACTACTATGGTCCTACGAGTACCTACTACATTCATTAGTTTAGTATTGGGACCCCGACTAGGAGCACTTCATTAACTGGAGGAAGGTATTTCATATATCGATGGATGATGTGTACTCATGTACCAATTTGTCTCAGAGGGGTGTTCCATGGCAAGTGAATTATGCACTGGGAGGAGATGATCTCTCTATGATGGACTATATTGAGCAGTATTGTTGGTATGGGTAACATTGGTCAAGTAACAAGATTATGATCTGAGATATTATGGAGCTGTCACTCAATACCATACTATTTAGCATAACTTGAATAGAGATATCGATAACACCACACTTAGTGACTAATTCCAACATCTATATGGCATTGATGTCCCTGGAGCTGACTATCTTCAACTGGTGAGAGGGAGTGCTGGAAAACATGAAGCTACAAATGTCTCAGTACAAGAGAGGGAAACATAAATAGTTTGGGTATGGATCCCTGCTTGTGACCATTTTATGGAGTAGGTACCTCATGTGAGGCTCTAGTTGGTGATGGGAGAGACAGTTCCCCAAGACCCATGGATGGTGCTATGGTTAAAGCACATGGCGATAGTACCAAGGGGACATCATCCAAATCGCTACGGGACTAGTCTCACCATTTGGTGGCATCATCAGATCATAAATATAGAGGATTTCCCTTATGTAGGGACTGACCTTAGGAAATATATGAATCTTATGCTCACCCTAGGTGAGGTGTGGGGCCCAATGGGTATGTGTATTTTTCATTTTTTCATATTTACATTTTTTTGTATTTTTGGAATATATGATTTTTTGTTTTTGGTGAGTGAAACCTAACAAAAAAAATTTTGTCACATATGTAGGACCAGAGAATCTAGAAGGATGGGGTTGAGGTCATCACCAAAGCATCTACGAGGAGTCATCAAAGGGAGAGGGGGATGGAAACAATGGAGAACTATGTTCTGTATGGCACAACCTGGAGGGGATGACCATGGGGTCCCCCCCATGCTAGAGGATGAGATGTCACTACATCTACAATGGAACGTAAAAGGTGTTTCCCTCCCTTTTCATTGACTTCTTTGGAAGGTGGCTCGGGAAGTCTTATGCTACCATGGTAGTCGGCATCAAGATGACTAGGAAATGGTATCCCCGTTTTTGTACTAGACACAAATATTTGTCGGTCGACACTTGCTTATATCAAGAGACCAGTAGAGCTCAAATTTTGTATATGCACCTCATTTGAAGGATGTAAAACACTTTTTGGTTTATATAGTAATGTGTTTGTATCACTCATATATTGATTATTGGTTATATGGTCATTGATGCAATTGTTGTAAAAACGGTTGATTTCAAGTGGTGTCATAATGATGTGTTGATATTAAAGGGAGTTGTATCATTGATTTCATGTCATGGTTGATAGGAAGAATCAAATGGATAAAGTCCAAAGTGGTCTCCTTATGTTGAAATCTGTCATGGGAATACGCTCTTGGATAAATTTCTCAAAGTGACCCCCTTATGGTGAAAGCCCTCACAAGAAGACATTTTGTGAAGTCCAAATGGTGAGGTGGTTGAGTAGCTCAGTCATGTGGTTAGGTAACCCAAGTTTGATTTAGGAATAATGTAATGAAGATCAGTAAATTTTCATAAGAAATTATTCCACATAGATAGTATATGTCATGTTGGTTCCAGTGATATGTGGAATGTCACATAAATCCTCACAATTAGAGAGTTATGGCCATGTAAAGTTGGAGAACTCTCATGATTAATCTAGAAGCCCCTAGAAGGTCAAAGAAGTCAAATTATTCTAGAATCTCCTAGAAGAAGTGTACTAGTCAAATTAATAGTAAATAGGAGTTAATAATAGGCATAGTTGTTGCATTAAGAAAATAAATAAAAATAAACTAGTTGCAACAAGAATTTGTGATTTTGGTAATTATGGTAAAGTAGTTATGATGAGAATATTGAATAGTCAAAGTGGTTAGTCATGGGTTAAGTGGTTGCAACAAGAAAACAATTAAAAATAAATTAGTTGCAACTAGAAGTGGAGAAGTTTACTATTTGTGGATGAAGTGGCTATAAGTGGACAAAGTGGCTATAAGTGGGTTAGCCCCAAAAACGGAAATTGGGTAAGTTGGTTAGAAGATAATCCCTAGAGGAAGCTATTTGGAGAAGTACAAATAAGAGAGAAAGGGTCTCTTATGTGTATGATCTTTGGGAATATTGAATATCCATTTGTGAAGGGTTATTTTGGCAGGTATTCATGATAGAGGAAATTCGCGGTAGAAAAAGTGCGAAGAAAAATCACGGCAGAAAAAGTGCGAAATAAAAATCGTGGTAGAAAAGGTGGGGCAAAAAAATCATGGCAGAAAAAGTACGACAGAAAATGTGTGGCAAAAAAACGGGGCAAAGAAATTGTGGCAGAAGAACTGCAACAACAAAATTGTGATAGTAGAAACGTGGCAGCAGAACCGTGACAACATAATCGCGAAAACTTATGGCATTTGGCTTATGGAGAGTATGGTGTATTTCGAAAGGTATCTTGTTGGTTATATTAGTGATATTGTTGAGAGTTTTCTTCATGATTGATCTTGGTGAGTAAATATGATTTGGATGATGAGATTGATGTGACATGTTTTGTGGTGCATCGGTGATGCACTTGTGTTGGTATAGAATGTTGGTACAGTTTGAAAGATTTATTTCTTTCCACAAGCTGGGTCTTGTACTTGAGGGTTGGATTCCTCTTCTCGATTGGTCTTAGGATTTGCAGGCTGGATCTTGCAATGATAGTTGGTGCTCATTTTAGTTGGTGTTGATAAAACCCAAGGATTGTAGTCCATAATAAAAGAGAAACTTATACATCTATCTGGTGTTCCTTGTGATTTTTATTGATATGGTGCATAGCTCTTTATTGTTAATGTATTTCACTGAGATATGTTTACATGAAAACAACTTAGTGTGAATGGAAGTAATGCGTAATGATGTTGTGAATGGTGATTGCTAACTAAAATTTTGTAAGAAGTGTAAAAATATCCCTCACACTAATTCACCCCGTTGACCACCTCTCCAACACCGATGATCAAATCCATGTGCCATGAAGAGATGCATCATCAGATGAATTTTTTTTGAAGACTTTGGTTCTACAGGGCATGTTTGGCCCCAACAATTCTTTTTGTAATTGGAATTTATGCACCCCTGCGTGGGTTAATAATGTAATAGGTCTACATGAGTCATGTCTAGGTTGGTTACCTTGGGATTGGTTCACTGGGAGAGTTCCTTTCACCAAGGTTTTGTTATCCTCAGGTTATTAATTGGGCTTTTCATCCTTGTTGATTTCCCTTGAGTTTTTCCCTCACATTTGCAATAATTCCTCCAAAGTGGTGAATGACATTCTAGTGGGTTTATATTTTGGTAACTATTATAGGGAATCATTGTAAATGACCATGCAAGACATCTTAGAGAGTCTCGTGGAATTCCATCGATTCTAATTTAGTTTTTTTAACTAATTATTTTTTAATTAAATTTCTCTAAGTTTGGAGGTTTAATTATTTAATTAATTAGTTATTTTTTAGAAATAATTGTAAAAACTAGGTCCTTGGACTTTTGATAGGGGTATTTTTGCTCAAAATAAATGGAATAGCACCCCCCACATCCATGGATCATGTTTGAGCTCAATCGAACAATTTTAGCCATGGGTTTGTCCACCCGGAGTGTCAGTCAGTCTAAAACAACAATTTTAATTGCTAAAGTCCAAACATGGCAAAATTGTAAATTTGTAATAATGAGTTAGAAGGATGTAAAATGATGAAATAAGGTTAGATAGAGACTCCCTAAGCATAACCTGACCACCCAACCTTTTTTCAACACTTTAAACACCCTTACCCCCTCATCACACTCAAAAGTTACGCCCCCCTAGGGGAATTGACGTTTTTCCTTGGTGGAGGACGTTGTGACTTAGATGGGACCCCCTCTCATTTGATTTACCTCCCTCTAGCCTCCACATCACCTCTTAAGGTGATCCCAATCCCATTTCCTCATCAATTCACTCCCACTCTTTGCCTTTCCCCCAAGGTGGTGCGCCCTCCAAGAGGAGTTACACCCCCCTCCATATAGAAACTCCACAAATAATTTTTCAAAAATTATTTGAGACCTCTCACCTTTCTTGGAATCAATACCAAGGCCTCCCTCACCTATTTGCTTGATCCCAACACTCCCCACACCTTATGCACCCTATATCTACTATCTAAACCCTAGATGGTACGCTCCAGCCTAGAGATCTCCTCTTTTGCTTGGTGTTGGACACTTGGAATAGATCCAAGAGAGGTGGTTTTTCCTCTCCAAGTATAAATACATCTCTTTCCTCACTCCCAACATACCATATCTTGAGCTAGTGTTATTCTACTTGATTTTCCACTCTCTCTCTCTCTCTCTCTCTCTCTCTCTCTTCCATCCATTTTCATTTTTCTTCTCTTAGGATTTTGGAGCAAGTATTTCTCCAAGATCCCATTTCCTGATGCAATAATAAAAGAAGATTTGGAGGATTTTGGGAAGAGCTATAAGTATTTTTTTTCTTACAACACATAAGGTCAATTTGTTTCAATTTGATATGATGGTTGCATGAATGGATCTTAGGTGAAGTATTTTATTTGAGTAGATGTTACAAAGAGTTGTCTTGTAGATTTATATATGTGGGTAGCTATATAGGTTCCAAGTATTTCACTTTATTAGTTAAACCCTCCATATTATCCATTGTACACATGCTATTGTGTTAAGTTTTGTAGGTTGAACTTCAAGGGTTTCATTAGAATTGCCTTGAGAAAAAGTCTATTCTTTGAGACTCACATGCGCTCCAAGCAATCTTCTTCTATTGATTTTTCTCTTTATATTTCTATTGCAATCCATATTTCAGCTAGCATAATATAGTCATATGGTCATCATAATATAAATTTTTCATAAAAAATTTCAAGAAAATTTTTTTCCCTAAAAAAGAAAAAAATTTCTTCATTGGTGTTGTTGTGTGTAACATTTCCAGCAAGCATAGCTTGTTGGTTTTTGAAGGTTCATATCTGATTGAGAGGGGTTTTGGTTACCCAAAGGCATCCACACAACACTAAAAGACCCCCAAAGGGAGTGGTAGTTATTTCTCAACCTTCCTTCTTCATTTTCTAAGTATTTTTGTCATTTTTTCTCATTTTTACTTGCTTATAGTAGCTCATAGTTGTGGGAGGAGTGGTACAACCTCCTTCCATGTGTGAGCTCTTGGGTAGTTTAGATCTAGCCTAGATCTTGATTTACTTGATTCTTTTTACCCTTTTTGAGATAGGACGTGATGTTTTGTGAGATAAAGGGTATCTCCCAAACCCTAGGACATGGGGATTAGACTTTTGCTTGGTTTGTTTGTTGCTTCTTCCCTTTGCTTGCTTCTTGCTTGTCTCTCTTTTCCTCAATAATTTCTAATTAAGCAAGATAAAGTTAATTGCCTATGTATTTGGGAAAGGAATACCCCAAAAGGTTAGGTTAGGGTTTTAACATGTGATTATGATCTAAATGCTTAATGTTATCATTGTTCTAGATCTAGATCTAATACATTTAATAAGTCTCTAGCTTAAGCCTATTGGGCCTCATAATCAAGTTAACTAGATCTCATGCATGCTTAGTTTACTTCAAAGTTAAATATTTTCTTTTACATGCTTAGATATATAACCTTTAATGTTTAAGTTGCTTAAATAAGTGGATGGTGTTCTTCTTTATTGCATAGATCTCTTTAAGGCCATTTTCCATATGCTCTAAGCAACTTACTTTATAAGTTGATAAGTAGGCACACTTAAATATTTTTCTTCCTCATACTTAATACTCATGTCTTAATGCTCTTGAACATAACACAAGTGTGATTTGCTTCTCTTCTATTGGTTGGCAAGTTGTTCTTTCCCTTGTTATTTTTTTCAAGCTATCTAATTGTGCAATCAAGTGACATATGCATGTGTTAATTCTCTTAATCTAATAACTAAATCAACACATTTTAAAGGCTAAAGTGAGTTTCGGCCAAGTCACTAAATCACTCTTTAAAAGTGTCAAAAAACTCTTAAAACACTCGTAAACACTCCTAAAAGTCTACCTAATTCATATAGTAACTTAATAGACTCTTTAGGGTACCTTATACCACCATCTTCACCATCTAAAATAGGACTTGAGGAATGCAATGGAGGGTGTAGGCAAGGGACTGTCTCACAACGCACAAGATGTGAACTCTCCGGGAGTACTCTTGTCTTAGGACTGACTAAGAAAGCTAGGGTTAGCCTCGTTGCTATACTATCTTGAGCATCCAACAATTATTTGGCAATAGAGGGAGGAGGCTTTGGTGAAAGCTTAATAAAAGTAACTAAAACTTAATAATCTTAAGGAAGCTTAATAATTCAATCTTGGACTCAATTTAATAAATACTTTGAAGGTTTAATAACTAAGAGTGGGTCTTCTTCATCTTCATAATAATTGTGCTTAAAACTCTTAAATATTATTTGATGATGCATTGATGATGATCTCATAGATGTAGTATGATGCTTTGAAATTCTTGTATCCTGCACACATAATAAGTAAAGTGGTTAGCTTGTTTGTTGTAATCTAGCATATTCTAATTGTAAATCTTGTATCTAGTATTTATTTGATTAAGTTATGCTTTTGTAAGTAATATTGTAATCATACTTGTAAAGAAACCCCCTTTTAACTTTAGTTGACCCCTTTCCCAATCTTAGGCACTAGTCTCAGTTTCCCTAGGAAAAGGTCTTACTTAACATACTAACCCTTGCATCTTGCATTATTGCTTGTGCATATTAGGATTAGAATCCCCCAAGACTTAACAAATTAAAACTAACTCCTATAACTTAACTCTAAAAATAATCTAGAAAATAGGGACTACCCCCCTTGGCTTCCCTAGGAGTGAACCTAGACAGAAGAGGTTCCGGTCAAAGTGACAACGTGAGTTGTGAACCTAGGCATTGTGCCTCCATGAACACACTAAGTGAGAAGGACTTAGCTCATGTTTTCAAGTGTGTATTAGGATGACAACATCTTTGGCATTGTTGACAGGGATAAGTCATTTATCCTCGGTCTTAACGACTTTAACTTGATTTTTTAAGAACTAAATAATAAGTTTTTTAGCCCTTAAAATTCTTTGAACCTATGATTGGTTAGCTTTGTGTGATTCTTGTCTAAGTGGCGACTCCATTGAAAAAATATAGCAAGTATATTACTAGGAGAACTTCACAAGGAGTGGTTTATGCTTTTCTCGAACCTAAAAAGGTTTATAGGAGAATACTAAACTGCTTAGCTCCTAGGAGACTACTTGAAAGTACTAGGGAGGAAACACTCAACGATATCCAATTCTTGTTCCAAACTAATAACCAACCAACTGTTAATAATCCCACTAATAATCCTAACATTGTAATGACTACCTTTTTGAGTCCTTTGAACTTTGCAGCAATTCAGAGTGCCCCTCACGCTGTTCTCGAGAAAGCCATTGATAAATTGCCTATCTTCCATGGGAACAATGCTATAATTGCCAACTCGCACATCTCAAGTTTCATTATGTGTGTGTTGAAGTATTGTGGAGGTCATGATGAAGAAGATGTAAAAATGACCTTGTTTACCTTTTCTTTGGAAGGAAGTGTTGTCAAATGGTTTGAAAACTTTCCTGCAAATAAGTTTAGCACCCTTAATGCAATATTGGGTGATTTCAGAAATAGATGGGGTGATAAAAAAGAACATAGGTTTCAGTTGGGTGCACTTACCACTAGCCACAAGAAAGAAAATGAAATAGTGCTATAGTTTAACACTAAGTTTAATAGCTTGGTAAAGAGACTTCATCAAGATGTCAAGCCTTTGGATGCTGCAGTTTTGATTTATTATATTGAGGATTTTGAAGGTGGAATGAGGTATGCGTTAAGGGATAAGGATCCTCAAACGTTACCAGCAGCTCAAGAAACAACTATAAAAATTGAGCAGAATATGCTTGAGGCTAGGAAGTCCAACATTCCTGATTTCAACAAGGGTTCTCCTTCTAAAGTTAATGATGAAAAGAAGAAGAAGGAGGAGGTTCAAGCATCATCAAGTAATGATATTAAAGAATTGACTCAGTTAATTAAGAAAATGGAAGTTAGCCATACCAATCAAATCAATGCTCTGTAGAATAGATTGATCACAATGGAGAGGTCCAATAGTAATAGACAACAAAATAAGCCAAATGAAAAGTGGCCAAGAAGACTTCCTCAGAATGATCAAAGACCACCTAATCCTTTTGAATCCACCAACTTGGTAGAACATCACTCTATACCGTATTGTAGACCTTGTGGTGAGTTTCATGAGGAATCGACTTGTCTAGTTTACCTTGAGGAGTGTGAAAATGAATATGGAAAACAAGTAAATGAACAAGTTAATATGTGTAATGAAAGATATTATGGTGGCATGTATGATTGGATGGATATTAATGATTATGGAAGCAGTGGAAAATTTATGAATGGAAATATTGATAAAGCTACAGAAAAGCATGGGCCCAAGCACACTCCCCAACAAGTTGCAGAAATGGCTAAGTATAGAGGCATAACATACCAAAGGAATGGAAATAAAGGTCAAGATAAAAGTCAAACCAGTGTTCTTAAGGTATCATCAACCCCTCCTCAATCTAATGTGTTGATTAATGCAGACTTAAATATTGACTTAGGTGGTTGGTTGAGTAATGCAAAGATGTTAGTGCCAATATCAGAACTTATGAAGATTCCTTCACAGAAGGAAAAACTACTTAAAGCCATAGATGAACCTCCTAAAGTTGTTGTTGAGAAACAACCAGTTGTGGCTTACCAGGATGCACCAGTTATTCTACAGAATTGGGATAGGAAAAATGAAAAGAATTTTCCTTTCTACCTTTTCTTACTTGTGAGCGGCAAAGTGTTACATAATTGCATGTTAGATTCAGGAGCAAGCTCAAATGTTATTACTAAGAAGGTGAATGAACAGTTAAATTTAAGAATATAAAGACCTTATCACAACATTTGTGCCTTGGATAGTTAAACAATAGAAGTGCATGGATTGATTAAAGGTTTGCAGGTACACTTAGCAGTTTTTCCGGATATCATGTTTGAAATGGATATTGTGGTGATTGATGTTCCAGATGTTTGGGGAATGTTATTGAATAGAAAAATAACTAAAAATTTGGGTGGTAGTTTACAAATGAACTTATCTTATGCTATGCTCCCTACCCCATATGGAAGTACTTTTAAGTTAAATAGGGAAGTGTATAGAAAGTATCATGTTGAAGATCCCAAGAATCCCAAGAATGAATTAACATGGACTGATGAATGTCTTGGTAACTATGCCATATTGTCTAATTCCATTGTGCCTTTTAAAGAAACAGTTCAAGATAATGAATTGGACAAGGTGTGGTACATGAACTTTGATGGTGCCTTTTCTAGAGAAGGAAAAGGTGTTGGTATTGTGCTTCAATCTCCAAATGGTGAAATGTTGAAATTTTCTTATAGATTGGAGTTTGATGCAACTAATAATGTGGTTGAGTATGAGGCTTTTCTCCTTGGTTTGGAACTTTGCAAAGATAGAGGTGTGAACTATCTAAATATCAAAGGGGATTCCTACTTGGTCATACAACAATTAAAGAACAAGTTTGCTTGCAATTCGAAAAGATTAAAAGGATATAGGAATGCAATTTTGGACTCACTAAATGATCTATATGTTTTCAACTTAATTGTTATTCCTAGAGAGAAGAATTCAAAGGCCGACAAGCTTGCAGTAGCTCCTTCCACACTTCAACTTCCAGATAGTTTGACTGATGAGAATATTTTAGTGGAAGTAATTTTTCGACCCTCGGCTCCTAATAATATAGATCATTGGCAGGTTTTTGATGATGACAAACAGATGATTAAATTTTTGACCTATGTGCATGAATTTTCATATTTGGACATCAGCATTAAAGAGGAGGGTTGTAATTATATAGGAAATGATAATGAATTGAAAACACCCCCTAAGTGAGTTGTGTCCTTGGAAAGGGACTTTGACAGACAAGATGGTCACAAACAAAAAGAAGAATTAAATAAAAAGCTATGTGACCACTTGGAAATTAACATTGGAACAAGTGAAGAGCCTAGGATGGTAAAAATAGGCAAGACTACCCCTATAGAAGAAAGGATTCAAATTGTCGAGTTATTAAAAGAATATAGGGATTTCTTGGGTTTCAAATATGATGAGCTCAAAGTCTATGAGGAGGATGTGATTCAGCACGTGATTCCTCTCAAGGAAGAAACTAAGCCCTTTAGACAAAAGTTGAGACAGTTAAACCCCAAGTTAGCTCCTTTAGTCCAACAAGAGTTACAAAAAATGTTAGAGGACGACATCATTGCTCAGATTAGACATTCTTCATGGTGCTCAAACTTGGTTGTTTCTAGGAAGAAGAATGGAAATATCCGGATATGTATTGACTTCAGGAATTTAAACATTTCTTGCACAAAAGATAATTATCCCCTTCCCAATATGGAAACTTTACATCAACATGTTACAGATTCAAGAATGATTTCCATTCTTGATGGTTTCTCAGGTTATAATCATATCAGACTTAAAGCAGAAGATAGGCATAAAACTACTTTTACTACTCCATGGGGAACTTTTGAATATCTCGGAATGCCATTTGGTTTATCAAATGTTGGAGCTACTTTTCAGAGAGCTATGGATTATGCTTTCAGTGGGTTGATTAGTAAACTGTATGAAATATATCAATATGATATAATAGTCTTTTCTAAGGATGGTAAAACTAATATTAATCACCTTAGGCATGTTTTGGACAAATGTAGAGTTTGGAATTTCTCTAAATCCTGCTAAGTCAATCTTTGGGGTGACTGGATGAAAATTATTGGGAAACAGAATCACTAAAGATGGGGTTAAGATAGACCCAGAGAGAGTTGAAGCCATAAGTAAAGTTCCTTTTCCTATGTCAAAGAAATCTCTCCAATCCTTCTTAGGGAAAACCAATTTTGTCCATAGGTTCATTCCCAACTATGCTGAAATCATGAAACCTATATATAATCTACTTAAGAAGGATGTAAAGTTTGAATGGAATAATGAAAGTAAATGGGCTTTTGAACAGATTAGGACTACCATATGTGAAACTCCGATCCTTATTAGCCCAAACTATGAGAAAAACTTTCAGATTTTCTCTTTTGCTTCTGAAGACACAATTGTTGGTGTGTTTCTCAAGAAAAATGATCAAGTCTATGATCAGCCTATTGCATATATGAGTAGGGCCTTGCAAAATTAAGAATTAAAGTATCCCATGTTTGACAAGTAGGATTATGCCCTAGTCAAATCACTCAAACATTTCAGAGTCTTCATCGGATATTCCAAGGTGATTGGTTATGTTCCTAATTTTGTGGTTAAAGATGTTTTATCTCAGGTGGAAGGATTAGGCTCAAGGGGTAGATGGATTGCTAAGATCTAAGAGTATGATTTGGAAATCAAGCCAACAAAATTGATTAAGGGTCAAGGCCTTGCTAAAATGTTGACAGAAAGTAATGAGAAGGTCTTGGATATGGTTAGCCAAATCAATAATGAAGATTGGCATTCTAACTTACTAAAGCTTGAACAGGTGGAATGGTACAAGGACATTATCTTTTTTCTCAAAAATCTAACTTGTCCAGGCCATCTAGTAGGACATAAGAAAAGGATTTAAGGGTGAAATCTTCCAAGTATGTCCTTACTAAAAATGGATTAGGATGGAAAAATCATGATGGGGTTATCCTTAGATGTGTGTATGACATTGAGTTAAAGAAACTAATGGATGAATTCCATGGAGGTTTTTGTGGTGGACTCTTTGCTGCTAAAACTATTACCCACAAAATCCTTAGAGAAGGATATTATTGGCCCACTATATTTTTAGATGTGCATCATTTTGTTCGGAAATGTGAGCCATGTCAGATTTTCACAAGAAAGAGGAAATTAGCAGCACTCCCTTTGCAACCAGTGGTGGTTGAAGCACCTTTTCAGTAGTGGGGTTTGGAATTCATCGGGAAGTTTAATGATAATTAAAGTAATGGTTATTCATGGGTTCTCATAGCTACAAATTACTTTACAAAATGGGTTGAAGCCATCCCAACAAAATGAGCAACTGAAAAGGTAGTGATGGATTTCCTTGAAGACAGAATCATAACTAGATTTGGGGTCCCATCAAAGATAGTTACAAATAATGCCAAGGCCTTTTGTTTATCCGAGATGTCATATTTTTTCTTCAAGTATAGTATTATCTTGTCACATGTATCAGATTACTATCCCTAAGGAAATGGTCAATATGAATCAAGTAATAAAAACTTAATGACCATTGTTAATAAAATAGTCAGTGAAAATAAGAAATCTTGGGATAGTAAAATCAAACATGCATTATGGGCCGACAAAATAACAAAGAAAGAAGCTATTAGAAAGAGTCCTTTTGATTTAGTGTATGGTTTGGAGGCTAGGTTGTCAGTGCATCTTAGAATTCCTACTTACGGGTCAGTTGAGGATGTTTCCATAGAGCAGGATGCAGTTCAGAACAGGGTCAATCAGATCATTGAGTTAGATGAAATCAGACGAATGGATTATGATCAAAATTGCAGAAATCAAAGTAAGATAAAGAAATATTTCGACAGGTTAGCCATACAAATGGATTTCATGATCGGGGATATAGTTTTTTTATGGGATAAAGGTAGAGAGAAATCGGGGAAGCATGACAAATGTGACTGTTTATGGTTAGGGCCATATTTGATCAGAGAAATAGCAGGGCCAAATTATTTTAATCTCAGCCATTTGGATGGTGAGCCCATTAATATTCCAAGGAATGGGTAGCAGCTCAAAATTTTCTTTAGATGAGGGGCAACTTGGTGTCCATAGGGACACCCTCTATAACGTATCTCTAACCCTTTTCCTTGTATTTCATTTTTGTATTATTTCATTCATTATGTAAATGTTGTTGGTTGTGGAGCCTGATTATCTTCCTGATTCAAAGGTCTTTTACTTTCAGCTGTGTTTATACCCCATGAAGTATTTACACCCGAGAAGTATGTACACTCTTCCACATGGGGGAGTGCAGAGAGGGGGTCTGGGGGCAAGCAGACCCCCAGCAAGGGTTTCGAGGCGAAGCCCCCGAAGGAAAAATTTCATTGTAAATGTATATTGTAATTTCATTGTAAATCTGGACTGTTCATTATAAGGTCGTAGTTCTAACGATAGAGATTATGCTAAGGTTTTTTTCCGTAGAAGGCAAACCTCTTTTATGAGGGAAATGTATTGCGGCTATGATTGAGGGCGAATATTGTATTCTGAGATAGGAGATTGTGAGAGAAAGAAGAGGAAGTTGCAACGGGTTTGATGTAGGTTGTATTCCTTCATATGATAGATAATAATAAAGGAAGGACCTGACAATTTCTCTGGTGGACGTATCCCACACTGGGTCAACCATCTAAATCTATGTCTCTATTGTATTGTGTATCTTCTGTGTTTTGTTTCCACATTTGTTTTATTTTATTGCTCCATGGTCCTGTTTTTCTAACAACTGGTATCAGAGTGAAAGGTAACTCATAGGAAAAGAGGGTTCTTGGTTCGAGTGGGAGCAATGTCAGAAGATGGAAAGTTTAGGGTCGAGA